>JAIPRM010000717.1:38464-49182 GCA_025469315.1 Stegophylla sp. TES_Ste_2020 | reverse complement strand
ATTTAAAAAAAAAAGTACATAATTATTATATAATTGATTGATTTATTACACAAGCCGGCTGTTTTTCTTCTTTCGCAGCCATTAATTTGTAAATTACATGTATTCTGTTTAAGATTATTTATAAGAATATGTGAAATTAATAGTTTAAACAAAATATTTACCTTTCAAATACGCATTTTAATATTATAATTATTATTATTTAATTTAAATCAAAATATTCCAAAACTAATTAAAAATCAAAGTGGGTAAAATGTCGTGCATTTTATTCTTAATAGTATGCTTTGTTCTAGAGCAATAGAAAAAAAAACAAATTCCATTAAAATCCATGTTCTAATTATGAAGTATCTTTATTAACAAAGTCTTTTTTCATTATGAACCCTTGAACAATGTTATATTTTTCAGATACATTGATACATGGACCACCTGTTGGCGTTTAAGCATGATTGAGCCACTTGACAGTAGAGTTGATGCGATCTAAATGAAATCAATCAACACTTTCCGTTTACAAAACTATATGAGTCAATCCGCAGAACCATCCAATGACGACACACGAAACTAAAATTCGCTCCCCCACATTCGAAATTCGTAATTTTTTTTTCCACAGTTATTTAGTACGGAATTTGTATGAATTTGTATGACAAAAACGAAAATTTGTACGACGTTGGTTCAGCGTCAAAATCGAAAACAACGTGGGGGGTGCTGGAGAAACATGACTCAAAATAGATTTTTACAAAAATTTCTTTTGCAGAGCTTTAGTACGGAATTTGAACGAATTTGTACGACCAACCCCAGAATTACTATTCCACCCCATCATGACCAAAATAACGATTTTCGTATTCTGGCATTTCCCCAGCACCCCCCAAATACAAAAAATAGTTTTTTATCAAAAAACCTCTTGCAGAGATAACATTTATGTATAACATATTTTTTACGAAAATCGTTATTTTAGCATGAAGGGGTGGAGTACGAATTCCATACTAAATTCCTGTAAGAGATTTATTTGATAAAAAATTATTTTTTGTATTTTGGGGGGTGCTGGGGAAATGCCAGAATAGGAAAATCGTTATTTCGATCATGAAGGGATAGAGTAAAAATTCTGGGGTTTGTTATACAAATTCGTTCAAATTCCGTACTAAATCTCTGCAAAAGAAATTTTCGTAAAAATCTATTTTGAGTCATGTGGGGGTGTTGGAGAAACGTTTCTCCAGCACCTCCTACGTTTTTTTCGATTTTGACGTTGTACAAATTTCTGTTTTTGTCGTACAAATTCATACAAATTCCGTGTTAAATAACTGTGGAAAAAAAATGACGAATTTCGAATGTGGGAATGCTGGCGAAATCTTATACTTCTAAGTTATAGTTTATAAAAGTGAACATAATATTTGATTAATTTATTATTATGAATATAATACGATTTCATCGGAATTAAATGTTAATAACTATTTATGTAAAAAATGATATACATAGATTTTATGAAACATACTAAAATACAAAAATAACAATATTTTATTGAATAATTCAAGAAGGGTGAAAGTTTCAAGTATGAAGTTTATCAAAGGGAAATATTTCATATTTATAGCCCTAGATTTCAACAATTAAAATCATTTTCCGAATACATATTTTGGAAATCGAATGATTTAGGTTGTTTTTATTGTTTCATAATTTGTGATATTTGGTCAGTAGAGTCTGGATTTACATTCTGTTAAAACGTTTAAAATATTACGATGTTTATGTGCCGAAAAAAATGTATGAAATATTTCCTAAATATTTTCCTTAAAACATTGAAAACTTGTTTACGACGAATAACAATTTACGGTACGAGTGTAGTATGGGCAGATTCCCCCTTGGTTGAGAACTACTGTTATAGACAGTAGGTGTATATAGCCCATTTCGTGAGTTAATATTTTTCATGGGAATCGGACATTAACGTTGGGTTGCTCTAGTGTTTTCGCATTATAACTAAAACAACAAAACTAGCGCTTCTCAACACGGCGACTTCCAATTTTTCTATAAAGTATTAATTCAAAAAATTATTTCAGACGTTTCACTGGCCTTATCTATACTCATCAGCTATAATATATAATATAGTAAAAATTAATTTTTTTTTTTTTTCAATTTTTTTTCTCATCTTCATTACTATATTCTTGGAAACAGTCAGAGAAACAAGTCAGAAACAACGTGCATTTGGACATTTTCAAATTAAAACACACATTGCAGGTTAGGTCTCCAAATTAATTTGTAGTGCCTGTCAGGTGGCATAAATTCCTCTACCCCTAATTATATCCTTAATTAGAAGATGGCCACAACAAATATAATTTTTGCTCTGTAAACAATAAACGAGTGTACGTTATATTTATTCAATAGATAAATTTCAAAATAAACCAGACGAATGTCAAAACACAGAAAAAAAACTATGAAATATAATAATATTTTAAGTATAATATTATAAAGTTTTTGAAATGCAAAACAAAAATAAATAAATAATAATAGACTACATGAACGTAATTTATATTATAAACGTCAAGTTAATTTAGAATCCGTATAAAAAGAAAAATCGCGTATTAGAGTTAAAAAAATTATCATAAAAAATGTTCAATCTGGATACTTTTTATTTTTTTTCATTATTATTACTCTCGTATGTTATGGTTATAATATTATCATTAAATTCAACGCAAATAATTTTGAATTTCCGCGATCTGCTCGTCGATCCTGTTCGACATGCCTTTGAACTTGGACGGCGGAGGTCCGATCATCTGCACCAGCTGCGGAACGTCCTGTCTGGATATCTGACAAAATCTGGCCAACGATTTCATGCATCTGAAACTGTGCTCCTCGTTGGGCTTACTGTTGAAAAACTGTAGGACGGCCATGGCGAGTTCCACGACGACGTCATCGAACACCTTTATAGGAAAATAATACGAAACACGATCAACATCACTTTGTGCCGCGATCAATTTTAATATCATTTGTGAAAAATGCCTGAGAACATTTTTAGAAAATTTATCAAAAGTTTTTTTTTTCTTTCTTTTAAACACAATTTATCGAAAGACACGGAAGAATCTATCTATGAAATACGTAGCTTTTAAGAATGTAAAAATAATACTGTGCAACTCGAAGCAAAAATAACAGTATACAGTCATAAGCGTTTAGTCATAAGTCGTAAGAGTTCCAGGTCATAAGCGCAACTAGGACAAAATATTTAAAAGGGGCTAAAATGATTATTTATTGATTTAGCTCCCGCAAAATACATTAACCTTAAGCACTTTTCAAAAACTCTAGGGGGTCTATGAGTAGTTTTTAGGGGGCTTTGCCCCCCTAATCCCCCACCTAGTTGCGCCTATATTCCAGATTTGCCGTACCTGCTCGACTCGGTGAGTGGAATATGCTCGCGGCCGCCATGTAGTTTGGTTTACAATTATACAATTAAACGCAAAACGGCGGCATATAATAGAATAAACTTTTTCGTCCCCAAAAACACAGTTTGATATTATGATACTCGAGTGACGCCAAATCAGGTGTCTTTCCAAATATCCAATGAGGGATTTTCAGAAACAAAAAAATTTCATAGAAACACACATTTTCCAATGAAATAAACATTTAAGCAGAGGCGTAACCAAGGGGGAGGCCATGAGGGCTATCAGTCGTATTTTTTAACTTGCAAAACTGGTCTCAATTTTTAATACATTTTTTTCATATTGATATACGTATACATACATAACTGCATAAATTTTGTAGATACTAATTTTGTAAATATTTGATGTAAGTGGTCATAAAAGAAATTGAAAGAGATCACCTAGACAAATGCAAACTTTAAACTACATAAAATAAACAAAATAAAATATTATTAATTATTGTATTAATTTGTCCAAACATAAATATATAATTTTTTGATTTTGAATGAAGTAGTGAAAAATATTTCGGTTAATAATGATATAAATATATATATATATATATATTTTATCTATAAGTAAAACCACTCATTTGGTTAATTTAACTTTTCTAACAAGTGTATGGGTAAAAAATGCCATCTAGTTTATATTTTCAAGAAGATATTTATAGAAATTCGTTATAGTTTTTCAATCATAATAAAATACTAGGTAGTAAGTACCTAATAGGTATCAGTATAAAAACAGTTAAATAATGTCATAAACTAAATTTTCACTGAGTCAATTTTAGTTATTTAGTGTCAATTTCAAAAAAAATAACTATTCAGTTAAAATTTTCACCAGTAGGTAATCAAAAATAAAATACTTATGAATATGATTACATATTCAAAAATTTACTACATTTGGTATAAGTGTAAAATATAGGAAATATTGAGAAAATTGGTGTTACTTGGGTTTTTTTCATATTTTTTATTCTTGATGTTATGAGCTGAAATGTGTTAAACCTTACTCATATAATTAATAACTTAAATACTCAAAAATTTCAATTTTTTTTTTATTCAAATAAATTTTTACAGGTATTTATATTCAAAATTTTGACAAATCTGGTTATTTTCATATAAAATAGTCATTTTTTTCAATCAAAACCTTATACAATTTTTTTGTTTAAATTACACTCAATATCTTTTTATTCATATATGTTTTTATAATATAAATTATGTGCAGTACTTTTTTATTTACTTCCAGATATTTAAAATTTTATAAGTGTATTCATAATTAATTTTACAATATATTATTTTCATATTAAATTTATTAATGAGTGTATATTTATTACATGTAAATCATGTAATATGTTATATTCATTTTTTTTTCTGGCCCCTCCCATTGATAAATCTTGGCTACGCCACTGCATTTAAGGAATTTGATATAAATTAATAAAACAAAACTGTCCTTAGTACACATAATAATTATTAATACTTTTCAAATTGGATTTCGTTAGTTTATGACAGTTTTGTTATAATTTTTAAATTATTCTATTCGACATAAATTCTTACATACGTTTTTTGGGATTTCAGACACCAATTCGCATTTCACAACATGCAAAATAGGTTTTAATTTCCACTCGTCGACATGAAAATAATAATATTCTCAAAGTTATCACGATACGACCCAGAACACTCTGTGTAACGAAAATACCGTATAGCAACTGTACATAATATTATACCTTTTAATTATTATATTATTATGAGACACGTAAAGGTGATATATTAAGCTGTATTGGTGAATCGCTGCATCCATAAGGTGTTTTGCGATTAATGAGAAAAAGTAAGTATACTCAAAGCACTTCTAAGACGAGTATTATATTATTGTAACAGGTTTATTTTATTATTTAGACGCTGATGTATTTCGTTGTATTACACGAATCATTTTTAACGGTCATTGCGTTGTTATTGAACAATCTCATGTAAGATATTATGACAAAAGCCACATGACACAATAAAATAATAAATAAAAAAATGTATCAAAACACACGGAAAAGATTATACAGTAACAGAATAAAATAAGTAGGTAATTGCAGTAGAAAATAAAGAAGTATAAATGATGTATAAGTATAAAATATGAAGTAGGTACATAGGTATAATATAACATATTATATGAATAATGCATTGTCAAACATGCCAAATGTTTCAGACGGAAGTATCATCAATAGAGATAAAATTATGCACTATAATATAAGTATAAATTTGAAGTTGTGTTGAAGATGATGAGTCAAGTAATTGCAGAGTACTACTGTAAGTTGTAACAGCTATAAGGGAGGATTTAAGTGTCGTATTGACAAAGATTGGTTTTCGCATAGATACGTGTCTGCCGAACTTGATCCGGTTTGGAATATATATTTTTTCAGATCAATAAGAGTTTGACCTTAAGTCGAAAATGTAAAAAGACGTTAAATTTCTACAACATAATGCAGATTGTGAATATATTATGTATAAACTGATGAAGTAAAATTATATTATTTCAAAACAATGGTGATTTTTAGTTCTACGACTTGAAGCATATAGTACAATATCACTTAATCACTTGAGTGTTGGTGAGGGGGAGAGGCTTGCTACTCCGAAATAATATCATCTCAGAGTCAAAATGATCACTTTGTACCCCTAAAAGTGTCATAGACGAATTCAAATCAAATGGCATTAAAAGAAACAGAAAACTATCAATTAAGTACTGAGATTTTAAAATTAATTGCTTTGTAATACATATTAACCTACATAGTAATTATTCAATTGTATTATTTAATATTTTATTCACTATTAGATTCCCCCGTTTACAAAATCCTGCATACACTACTGCATATAGGTATAAAGTAATGTTTTTAACAGAAATAATACTAATAATAATAGTACAATAGAGAACGCTCAGCACATTTACACCATGCACCACGTACACGTTTACATTGCATGATATATTATGTGTCTACCTTAAAAAACGATCCCGCGGGTAACAGTCTCCGGAGGTTTTGGTTTTTTAACATTTTCTGAAAACAATTAAACGAGACGGGGAAGAACGTGCACTCGTCATTCCGCCGCGCGCGGAATCGACCGAGTGCACGCGCGTCGGCATGCGATGAACATTATAGTATATTATTATTATACCTACACACACATACACACAAATAATATTATAATATCGCATGATGACAAATAAGAAAAAAAAAAAACAATCGTGCGGTGGCCTTTAATAATATTATTATCGTCATAGATCCATAATCCTATTTCGATTTGTGTTTTTATATATTTTAATGTATACCAGGGGCGTAGGTATAGATTTTGAATGGTAGGGGTTCAAAAGTTAAATTTTCGAATAAATACCGGAGAGTCACGGAACATAAGTTTTGAAAACATTGTGATAAATCAAAACTTAGTAAGTATGGTTTATAGAGGTTATTTTTCAAAATTCTCATGAGCTTATAGAAACGTAAGGAAAACTATCGTAAATTTGAGTAAAATATGCAAAAACATATTTTCTTCATTAAATATTAGTACTATTTAGTTGGTACTAAAAAAATAATGGTGCTAAAAACATGAAATCGCTTGAAATATTCACCAAATTATTGTAAAAAAAATAATTTACAGTATTTTTTGAATTAACTAAAAATTAGAAAAATTTGAAAATATCTGGTTTCAACACATTTTAAGTTCTGAGTGGGGTGAAGAAGCTCTAGTGTTTTTACAATGATGTTTCTTTTTTCTTTTGTTTTTTTATTTGTACACATTTTCGTATAAAAATATTTACTCAACATTTTTAAACAGCTATTTTTTAGATCTGAAATTATATCTAATTGGTACTTTTATTAGGTCATTTTTAAGTTTTCTCAATACTTTTTTTTCAAAAAATGAAGAAAATCTGTCGAAAAACTGAGTGTAATCAGCAATATATGCGATAAACGAGATTTTCATAAAATCGGTTTTATTGATTTTGCTATAACACCGAAACTAATAGTACTAGAAACTCGAAATTTTCACCCATTATCAACAATAGTGTAATACAAACGACCATTTTTTCAAAAAAATCTGATCCCTTTTGATGTAAATATACTATTTTGGAATAACCTTGTGTTTTTTTTGGGTTTTATCTAATATAATTTTTGATATTATTAGCTAAAAATTTAACACGCCTACTCTCGCATATACTGGTATAACTGTACATGTTTTTCAATTCGGAGTTTATCAATGGGAGAGGTTTGAACCCCCCAAACTTCCCCCTTACCTACGCCTATAATGCATACGATAAATAAGGAAAAATTCAAAGCAATACAGACCACGGTTTTTACCTCCTTGCAGGCCAAGTTGTGCACCAAAGCCGTGCCCCGGTCTTGCAGCACCTTGTCCTCGGACAGCAACGAATTGACCGCCACCTTGGTCGTCACCCGTATATTGCTCACAGAGCTGGAGCCTAGCTGCCATTCGGATATGTACAAGAGCCATTCAGAAGTGCTGCTGTGCTCGAACAAATTGCACATCTGCGAACAGAAACGAAAATCATTGGATCATTGATCATTGGATCATGAGGAGGATTCGTGCGGAAATGGCAACACAAAAATAAGATTGCACGGCATAGGTAAAATCGCAAATGCAAATCAAGGGAGCGCTAAGCTCTGCCGCAAACAAAGAAATTTTCAGGGGATCTGAAAACGGTTTTTTCCTTTTATTTATTATTTATGTTTGTCTATTATTTTTGTCAGAATGTTTAACAGGCATAAAAAAAACTTACTAATTTTCTACTTTTTAAAACACTCCGGGAGAAGGGGTTGAACCCCTTGAATTCTCACCGAAACCTTTCATGGCGATGGCATACAACAATATATAGTTGTTCAATACTGAAACATTTCTAAAACACATGCCCGTCCTAGTCCAACTGGACAACAGGACGTCTCCTGGTACGCCTCATCCCCCATATAGTAAATATATGAGGAAAACTATTATTTATACGCATAAATACTCAACAAACTATAAAATAATTAATTTGACTCATGGTGATCTTGCATTAGGTTTTGTGCATACGTTGAGATTATTCAAATTTAAACGTATTTCAATGATAATTTTAATTATATCAATATGTTAATAATTTATTTTTGACCACTTATTTAGATTCCGACCGAATGTTACATTTTTATTAGTTTTACAATGATGCATATTATGTTTTTTCTTCCAGATATAAACCTACATTTTTGCATAACTATTCAATACAGAATTTTCTCAAATTTTTTTTCATGCGTATGGAAAAACTACTGAAAAATTCAGTAAAATTGGTAACACATTCAATAGACTACAATTTTATTTTATTGATTTTAAATATTTAGTTGTAACTCAAAAAAAAAAAAAAAAAAGATAGAGCTAGACACTTGGTATTTTTCAAAATATTTAACAGTTATTAATAATAGTGAAATATAGACAACTTATGTAAATAATTTGGTATATATGTACATATCTGGTTTTTGCTAACAAAATTTAGAACACATAAAACTTATAATGAAGTCTGAGGAGTGACAGGATCTCTTGCGGTCCTAAATTGTTTCTAGTGCTTTTAAGCATCGTTTTCTAAATTCCAACGAAGATTTGCAAAGAAATGTAACACGAAATATTCTAAAATCCCTTGGTTACTATACTTACGAATAATGCAAGCGCTAACTGTTCATTAAGTGGAAGTTTATCGAATCCGTTAGCGTAATTCATGAGTATGTGCTCTCTTCTGTCCTGGTGCAACACCAAAATGATGTCATCTTTCAGTGCGGCCACAGCCAAAATGTTCAAAATCGTCTCGCGCACTTCCGAATCCAACTGATCGTCATTCAATAATCTACCTGTTGGACAAGGGAGTAAACGTTAAAAGTTAAAATAATAAAACTGGTGTAAAAATTCCGACAATACGTAAAAATACCTGTTATCCTAACTCCCAAGACCAGACCAGAAAGGGATTCTACTTAAAAGATTAAAAACGTTATTCATTTGATTAGAGATTCTGAGTGGTTTTGCAATGATGATGATTTTTTTTTTGTAATCACTTTTTCTAATCATAAATGTGCTCAGACCAGTAAACGTTTAGAATGTGTTTCCGGCAGAAAATGTTGTTGGTATGATACTATGAATAGAATATTTTTTTCTATTTTCAACAATTTTTCCAAATCCACAGAAAAATTTCCAAAAATAAAGTAAAAACGAAAAAATATGCCCAAATGATTTTAATAAAATTAATTTTAGTCGCAAATCCAAAAATAATGTTTGGTATTAATTTTCACCCATTGTGGACAATGTGTTAGTATAATACAAACAGAATTTTTATTTTTTTTTACTATTTTTGTAATGAATATAAAATTATGAAAATATACATATATGTTATGCTAATATATGTTTTGCTAATAAAATATTTATTTAACGATTTAATAAGGTTAGATAAGTTCTTTTTAATAAAAATTACCTACAATATATTATAATATTGTTAAATATGTTCAACATACAACTAACAGTAAGTTTTGCACATTATACTGAAACTTCGCTCAGAATTGTTTTATAAAAGAAATTATTTGCCGTTTCTTTAAAACTCAACACGTCTACCGCGAGTATCCTATCCATCATATCCGAGGAACAAAGAATACCTCTAATTAACTATCCTAAATCGTAATAACAGATATCAAAAAGTAAACGACTACTTACATTTTAAATGGCACTATAATATTCAAATAATATAATGGTTTTAGTTAACTTTTTATTATTTATTAAGTTATACAGCGAATATAGTGTAAAAATTTCAACTAAATTCAATATAAAATATAAAAAAGCATTTTAAAGGTTTAACACACCTGGTGAGTTAACACGATCATACGTCAAGAGAATCCAAGGAATGTAACTTGTATTTAATTGTATGCTGAAAATAGCTATATATGTGATATTTAAAAATAGATCTTAAAATCTGATACCTTCTGTATATTAAATGTATATAGAGAGTGCAGAAGAATTTGAAAAAGCCGGACATACTTCGCACGACGGGTGGTATTCTCTTGACGGGCGGATTAAATTTTAAAGAAACAATAAATCATTTCTTCAGTAAAACGATTCTGAACGAAGGAAGTTAACAATATAAGAAAAAATAAATATCAGACCCAGAATTATATGCATTAAAACGTACGAAATATGCAAGCATTTAATCATTTAATGTATTATTGAAATATACACTACAAATGTATTAACATGTAACAAAATATGATATTAAGTGAATAAAACAATAAAATTAAAAAGTATACACTATACAACTACAGATTTCTAAGATGTAGATCTA
>JAIPRM010000717.1:12998-32635 GCA_025469315.1 Stegophylla sp. TES_Ste_2020 | reverse complement strand
TCCCTCGTTCAGAATCGTCTTATTGAAGAAATGATTTATCGTTTCTTTAAAATTCAATACACCCGTCATAGAATCCCACCCGTCGTGCGAAGAACACCCATCGTGCGAAGTATGTCCCGCTTTTTTTATTTTATATATTTTACATATTTTTTCTATCTATATCACAAGTCTATCTATATTAAAATCTTTTTAAAGTTAAGATTAAAAAAAAGTTTTTAAGACGTTTTTGTCAAATTTTGAGTTGTTTTCAAAATTTTTAGAAAAAACATTTAGTATTTTGAAAATTAACATCTCTTAAGTATTATCTAGAGCAAAATTCTGATTTATAAAGTAGCTTGTTAAAACTTTTGAACAAATACTTCTATACGAAAGTGTTCACAGAAAAAATAAAAAATCATTATAAAAACACTTACTTCTTCCCTGCACTCAGAATTTAAAATAAAATTTTATTAATTATACAAACAAAAATATTGTTCTCATTATTGCATTGGATAATTTCCATTTTTGCATAAATTCTAGAATTTTAAATTCATAAATTAAACTAATATTTCAAAAGATATGATATATTTTTACTAATTAAATATGAACATATTTATTATTATTATTGTGTTGTATACATTTTTTTTTATTTTTATTTTTTTTTCATGTGTACATTTTCATATAGAAATACTTATCCAAAAGTTTCGGCCAGAAACATTTTGAAATTATATTTGTCTCCAGATAATTCTTCAAAAGGGTAATTTTTCAAAATTCTCAATTTTTTCTAACAGTTTTCTCATCAAAACTTTCCTATTTTTAGTAAATTTATCTTTTTTTATTTTTATTTTATTTATTGGATAAAAAAAAGTAAATTAATGTAAAATAAAGCAATAATAAGTGTAAATTATAGACAAGAAAGCCAGACATACTTTGCACCATGGGCATTCTCTGTTCATCGGGTCAGATTCTCTTGGTGGGTGTAATGAAAATTTTTTTTCTTTATATTATTCACATACTTCGCTCAGAAGTCTATTATTGAAGAAATCATTTATTGTTTGTTTAAAATTCAACACACCCACCAAGAATATCTGTACTAAGGAACGAAGTTTATTTTTGGACCTTTCGCCTTATTCACTAATTTGGTTAAAACTGTTAAAATAATCAAATTCTCTGGTTCCAGAGTGGGTCCAATAAACAGTAACTGCAAATAAACAGAATACAATTTTGTATGTAGAATTGTAGACATAATGAAATTAAATTTTTATTAAGAATGTATGCAAAACGATAAACATGCTAACCATAGTCCTAGTACTTATAAACATTATACACGTTAAAAATGTTTAGAGAATAGGTGCCAATTATTTCGAGACATACAACATTACATAACGAGAGACATTAAACGGACGATAAAATACTTTATAGCTGCCAATGTGAAAAACACACGGCATATTTTTAGTTGCATATTTCGATATCGTCACATAAGAAAGAAGCTACTAAAAGCACACATTCAGAGGCACCATTTTGCACTCTCCTTCAATTGAATTCATAAATGGCATAAGCATCAATCAATCAAATTTCAAAACCTCAATTTCTCTTTATTTTGTGATAAAATTATTAACTGAAGATATTATTCCTCATTCATGATTTATAAATTATAATCAGACACCAAGTTATTATTATTATTTAAATAGGTGTAGAATGCATGGTCAGTGTGTTAATAGATATTATTATTTTTATTATTTATTTGCATGTTTGTGATGCTGACATACAATAATAGAAATTTAATATATTAACTTGAGATTTAGGTATTTACAACAGAGAAAATTTTAAATTTAAATAAGTTTTATGTATGTATGAAAAATAATAAAATTTAAATATGATACAATGTAAATAAATTTAAGTTCATTTAATTTCGAGGAAAAAAATTCTAAATGAAACCGATTAATCTGTGAAATAATTTGAATAACAAATTTGAGTAGGACTTTAATATTGTTCTCTTTAGTTAAGATATAATGTGTTATATAACGCTTACTCAGTTATATTTGGTATATAAACTTTCTTATTGTAACTTTTGGAAAATAATCTAAAAAATACCTTATACTAAAAAATGTATTTTTATGTTATACTCAAGACTTGTGTGAATGAATTATATCAGTTATGGTTCTGAAACTCTTCATGTCAAGTTCAACCCAAATAACAAAATCCATTAATTGATTTCAATCATTTTCATAATTGAAAAAAAAAATGATTGACAATTTTATTTTTTCAATTGATAAAAAATTCCAATAATTTTTTCAAGTCATATTTTATATCTTATTAATAATAACTATTATTAATGAGCTTAAAATCAAATTTGTATCTTTTATAGTTTGAGAGAGAATTGAAAATTAAGTGTTTATAAAAGAAAATACTTTTTTCAAATTCAAATGTTTATAGGTACTGTATGGATATAAAATCCAATCTACCTGTAAATTCATATAATTAAAGCTAGTCAAGAAAAATATTTATCTTAATATCTTTTATAGTTTATCACTGTTAGCATGCATATGCACAATTAGTTAAGCAATATTGCTAGGCTAAACAATATGCTAAGCTTCCCCAGATTTTTAAAAATTGTATATGATTAACCTCTTCAGGGGAGAAGGCTCAGTAAAAAATAATAAAAATGTCAACCCCCTAAATTTTTGATTCTGAGCGAAGCGAAGTTAGTGTTTTTACAATAATGTTAATTCTTTTTTCTGTTATTTTTATTAATTTTTTTTATATTTACACATTTTTATACAGAAATACTTGTCCAAAAGTTTTGAACAGTAATTATTTGAAACCAGAATTGCTTCTAAATGGTACTTAAAAGAGGTCATTTTTTGAAATTTTTTTAATTAGAAAAAAACTACTCAAAATTTGACAAAAAAAAATTGGAAACTATCTTTTTTTAATTTAAACTTTATGGATAGTTTAATAATATAAGAAATATTTTGGGACAAGAAAATTTTGAAAATGTGCAAAAAAATTACAAATTTTTTTTTTTATTAGGTAAAAAAAGTGAAGTAAAGTACAGCAAAGATAAGTAGTGTAAAGTATTAACTAGAAAGCCGGACCACCATGGTTATTCTTCACTCTTCGAGTCAGATACTCTTGGTGGGTGTATTGAAAATGATGACTATTAATGTCCTTTATATTATTAACATTTTTAGCTTAGAATCATATTATTGAAGAAATGATTTATTGTTTCTATAAAATTCAACACACCAAGAGCACATCTGACCCTAGAATACCCATGGAGTGAAGAATGTCTGACTTTTTTTTCCTAATTGCACTTATGTTAGCTGGTATCATTTTGTTTTTCCCTATTCTCGACAAGCTCCAAAAGTTATCATATCAATTTTTCAATTTTTATTTTTTCATATTATACCAAGGCTGGACAATAACGAGTTACAAAATTGAGCTAAAAGTTAAAATTATGTTATTTAAGTAGTTCCTTTTTTTTTAAAAAAAAAATAACCTTTAAGTTCTAACTTAACGAGTTACATTTGTTTCCACAATGTGAATTAACTTATCAGTTAATTCTTTTTAGTTACATTAAGTTACTTTTTGTCTTTTATGAAATTTGTTTTCTTTCTGGAAAAAAAAATCAGAAATAATAGATAATATTTATAAATAAGGTATTAAGAGCCGAAGTCTAAAATGCAACTTTCCTGGAAAAGAAGTAGTACCTAATCAATATAACATATTATCATAAATTGCTATAATATTATGTTGACAAATGATCATCATTTATCTGAAATGTTTTAAAATTTTTCAGAGACTTATTCTTAGAAAGTCCAAATTATTAGAGGAATATTCTAGACAACAGTCCAGCTAGCAATAGGGGTTTAGGTAGGTACCTACTTATAAACCAAT
This sequence comes from Stegophylla sp. TES_Ste_2020, assembly GCA_025469315.1. NCBI lineage: Eukaryota > Metazoa > Arthropoda > Insecta > Hemiptera > Aphididae > Stegophylla > Stegophylla sp. TES_Ste_2020. Next base: position 28,756 of record JAIPRM010000717.1, on the reverse strand, counting down.
TGTAAACAAGTTGTTATCTGTGTTTCTTGTTAGTTGAGCAATTTTTGCGTTCATATGTATTAGTATATTATTTTAAAAGAATTAATAAGTTGTATTAGCAGTACTCATAGTTTTAACTGAAGTGTGGTTAATGGTATACTACCAAGGTCGTAAAGTAAATAATGATTTAATCAAAATATTTATTATTTTTGCTATTTATTAATTAACACCAAGTTTATGTAAATATGTAGATTTCATACATTTCCTATATGAGGATCGCCATTTTATAGAATACCTAATCATCATAAGAAATTTGTACTTTTCCTGCTCATATTTGGAATTTTATTGAAAGTCAGATTCAACTCTTTGGCAGTTACTAATATTATGTACTACTTTTATCAAACATTTATTTTGTATTTTCACATCAATTATAAGCATCAAAAAGAAAAATGTGTGTACTTCGCTCGTCGAGGTGTTCTTCGCACGTCGGATGGGATACTCTTGATGGATGTATTAAATTTTAAAGAAACAATAAATTATTTCTTCAATACAATGATTCTGAACGAAGTTTTAACTAATACACAATAATAATTATCAGTTTTGAAGAAGTAAATTAAAATGTTGAACTATAAATTATTTTGTTACAGACCATCCGAGTATGATACTGGTTTTACAGAGATACTGATTAAAACTTATGGACAAGTATTTCTATACGAAAGAGTGTTCACAGAAAGAGAAAAAAAAATAAACATTATTGTAAAAATATAAGCTTCTTCATTCCATACAGAATCTAAAAAAAGTAACTTATTTCTAACTTAATTCAGTATTTTTTTTTATATATAACTTAAATTAGTTATTTAAAAAAAATGAGTAATTTAAACTTTTTTTTAACTTAGATTTTTAAAAAAAAGTAACTTGCAGAGCCTTGCTAACTACCATACTCATGAAAATAAAATTTAGGCTATAATTGGTTTTAGTAAAAGGGAGGTTGATGGGCTTATACCTTCCACTTAAAATGACATAGACACAATTGACTTCTTATAATTATTGTTCAATCTTGTAAAAATGCTAAAATGAAGTCTAATTTATATTTTCCAATTATCTATCACTACTATTTTATATGTTAAAATTGATGTGTAGATAAACAAAAGGTATGTTATAATATAGGCACACTTTTTCTATTTCTAAAAAATCACAACATACCTGCTAGAACTTGGACCAGATTCAGTACTAAAATGATCTACAATATTTTTGCACTTATCTTTCTTCTTTTTTTTCTTCCTCTTGTCTCTTTTTTCTAATTTCTCGTTAAGTTTATTACGTTTTTCTTCCAGTAACGCAGACTGTTTTCTATCAATGAAGAAATAGAATGTCAAAATTCAAACAATGATTATCATTGAGTTACTTTTCATACACTCTAAATATTTTTACCAAAAATAAGATATAATATATTATACAGGTACATCACAACAGTAATTAAACAATATTACAATTTGTTAAATGTAACTAGTATTTATTATTATTTTACAAGTGTTGCAGGTTATTATAAAAATATGCACTATGTTAATTTGCATCTAAATAGAATGTGTATATTGTGTACAATAAAAAAAAGTGAACAAAATATTTTTTCATGGACACTAAAACATGAATTAAGTCAAAATAAAATACAGTTTACATTAAATAATTTAATTTAATTTGGTATTATTGGATTTAAAGGCATAAGTTTAACAAAAATGTGGACACTCATAAAATTTTTATATCCAGTTTAAATTTTAATCAGAGAGCAAAATACTTGAGACAACAGCTTGAATTATTACTATGACCATGAATTGTGGATGGAAGTATTAAAGAGAGTGATCATTGACAATCATTTAAGATGAATGATATCGATTAACGTCTGAAACAACAAAACACACACAATGCCATTTTGTTAACTGCTAAATAAAAGTTAAATAATAGTTAATTTATTTAGTAATAAAAACAGATGTTATATCAAAAAGCAATAAATATATATATATTTATTTATGTTTATATATGTCAAATTTTGGTTTGTAATAAAAAGTACACATACCTAGCAGAATCGATATCGTTGTTGAGAGATTCAAAATCAGATGATGCTCTTGGTATTCCTGGATTTATACCAATGTTGTTGGCGATTATTTCAAAAAATGGTGCCAATCGTTGACCAACAGGTCTGAAATACAATAATTACTTAGATGAAAAAAAAAAAAAAAATGTCTTTAAAATACGCACGTGTTTAATATATCATTTGGTAGATCCAAAATGTAGCTCGGTATCTGATTTCCACATAAAAATTGACTTATTTCATTTGAAAAATTATTGCAATTATGTCTTAGTAAATTATACTTGTCTGCACTATGGATACAAAAAAAAAAAGATATTAATACAATAATAAACTCTACAGTTTCATATCATGTTCCACAAAACACATTTCAATAGTAAATGGTACTTACGAGAATAAGTCTTGTTCTAATCCTCTCAAATACTCAATAAATACATCTTCTGGCAAACATGTCCGGCCTAAACTATGAGTACGTAATGGTTTTCCCAAAGCTGTGGTGCCCTAGAACAATCATAAGAATCAGTGTTAAAAACTAAATGAAAAGATCTAACATATTATTTTCAGCTAAAAGTATGTGACGATTGGCTATGTCTTGTTGTATTCACTGTACAGAGTATATTTATAGACTTAACAGAGTGGGATTTTGTAGAATTGGAATGGTGTCAAAATAGCAATATGTGAGATTGTCTTTCATAGACGAATATCTAACAAGGCACCAGAAAAAAATTATATACACACACAAGTTTATAGTGTTTGATGTATGCATAGTTTTAATTAAATATAAACAGTAATTAATATATATCACTTATAATAACCAATTGAACATATTTCCCCTCCCCATCCTATTAATTTATAGTTTATAAAATTTGAATTTTACTTTTAATATCAATTATCTTTTAATTCACAAGATAAAAATACAGAGAGAGAGAGAAATTAGCCAGTAATTTAGTGGTGGGGTATTGAAGATTTCGGCAATCCTACTATTAAAAACGTCAAAACATTCCAAACCTCACACATTGGACGCATTTTATGCCAACTGAAATTCTATTTATATATATATTAATCTTCGAAAAATACTTATTGATTGCTAATATTAATTATTTGAATTACTAGGTGTGTTTTAAATTTTTACAAGTTAAATAAATCTTTGGTTTTGACATATTATATTAAAGGTAATTATTTTAATGAAAAATTAGAAGACATCATCAACTTAATTTCATCATTGGTTTAGAAATTTATATAAATACAGTATTTGTACAAAATGTTTAAATAAGAAATTTTGAAGTTAATTAATTAATGATCAATACCTATTAATTGAATAGAAGAAAAATGAACAAAAAAACTAATAACTAATCAGAAAAATATTAACTTGTATTTCAATATGAATTTATTTACCTATATATTAGAAGCTATTAATTTCAATTCTTAGGAATTTAGAACCTTTATTACTATAGGTGTAATAAGACCTTTGAATTTGGAGAGGTTTAAGTTTCATTTGTAAAATATAAAACAACTTTTTTCTTTTGTTTTATTATTATTATTTTTTGCTCTTTTGAATGAAATTAGTCTATTTACAGAGAAAAATAGCCGAAATACTTTAATCTTGAGAAGAACACTTTTGGTAAATTTGTTGAATTTTAAAGAAACAATAAATAATTTCTTCATAAAATGATTCTAAGCAAAGTTCCAGTTATATACAATAATAATTGGCAGTATTAAATTCAGAATCTATAACATTAAATAACAGAATATTTCAATCTATATTTTTGGTTGAATGTGTTGTCCAATAACAACATAAACAATAATTTACAAAAAACAAGACATTTCCAATATTTTCAAAGTATTATGTTTCGCTCAAAATAGATAAAATCTTTTTGAATTTTACACGAAATATGCGCGTGACTAGTTTTAGAAGTTAGTAAAAGATTTAAGTTCTTAGCTCCATTATTTTTTAACTTTTTTTTTTTTTTCAGTAGTTTTTTTCTTACGCAGTTACGCTTAGAGAAAGTATTGAGAATTTTGAAAAATTGACTTAAAAGTATAATTTGGGCGTAATTTCTGATTTAAAGTTACTTTAAGACACTTTTACACAGGTATTTCTGTACAAAAAGTGTTTCCAGAAGGAGAAAATTTATATAGTTATTATAGTTTTATAGTAAAAGTACTAGCTTTTCGCTTCACTTAGAATCTAAAAGTATACATTGTTTTTTTTTTTTTTTTTTTTTTAATTAGAGAAAAATAATAACCTTTTGTGATTAAGTATATTATAATTTACAAAATAGGTATATTTTTTAGTACTGCAATTTAAGCCTACAGTCAGTATCAAAAAATTGATTTAACATACCTTGTTACACTCTTTGTAGCAATTTTTAGAATTTTATAGGGCAGAGTCAACAATTTCCAAATAAAATAAAAAATCTTTCATCATATGAAATTTCTCTTCTTCATAACCTATTTTATATATTACATGTCACTGAATAAAAACCATAATATTTTATTTAAAATATATATATATATATATTTTTTTTTTTTTTTTTTTTTTTGATGGGAAGGGCTAAAAAACTGACTGGGGGTCTTAGCCCTTCTCCCCCAGCCAATACTTAGTTACACCTATGTTTATTATGCAGCTTTTTATCAATAAAAACACATACAATAAAAATATTTAAACTATGTGACTTGTTTGTTAAAAACACCATATCCTCTAAAATCTCAAAACTATTCATGCTTACTATTATTCGACAAAATACTTCAAAACTGACCATATTACTCTCATTCAATGAAACTAGCCAAAGGTCTCTTCATTTTTAATTTTATAATATTCCAAATTACTAAAAATTAATCTTAAATAAACATTTAGTCTGAAGTATTGATTTACAAATATTTATACTCAAGAGTAATTCTGTCAATAAATAATTTAAATTTTAATATTTAAGAGTCTGAAACTTGAGTTAACAACATCATTCCATATGATGTAAGATAAATAAAGACAATATTTAAAACAAAACATAAAAATAGATCATCCTTTGCTAAATTTTAATATTTTTTCTAAGTGGCTTAACTTCTTTCTTCTAGGCAGAATTTTGTAAAACATTTTGAATAATACTCATCCAAGCTTTAGCACAATTTAAATAAATTTGTTTAATACATATTGTACTATAACAAGAGTTTATTTAGACTATAATTACATACCTTTCATTAACTATTAAGTTACTATTTAAGAGTTATAGAGATTGATAAATGACTTAAGATATTTTCCTCAATGTCTACAAATCAAAAATAGATTTTGTAAAAAACATTTACAAAAAGCAAAGTAAAAGCAATAAAACCGGACATACTTCGCACCACGGATATTCTTCGCTCTTCAGGTCAGATACTCTTGGTAGATTTGTGAAATTTTAAAGAAAAAATAAATCATTTCTTCAATAAAAGACGATTCTGAACGAAAAAAGTTAATAATATAAAGATCAATAATGGTCATCATTTTCAACACACTTACCAAGAGTATCTGACCAGAAGAGCGAAGAATATCAGTGATGTGAAGTATGTCCAGCTTTTTTGCCTTTTTTTTTGCTTCACTTCACTTTATGTTACTTTGCTTAATTTTTTTTACCTTATAAAGGAAAAAATATTCAAAAAGAAAAAAATGTCCGAAAATTTTTTTTTCACATTTTCAAAATTGTCTATCGATGTTTAAATTTTAATAAAGTTTGGATCAAAAATTGATGGATTCCAAATTTTTTTTTGTCAAATTATGGGTATTTAAAAAAAAAAAAAAAAAAAAAATGAAGAATTAAGAAATTCAAAAATTGACCTCTCTAAAGTACCAACTAGAGGAAAATCGGGTTTCAAAGTTACTGATACAGACTTTTGGACGAGTAAATTCATATGAAAGTGTTCACAGAAAATAAAATAAAATAAACATCACTGTAAAAACATAAGCTTCTTCACTTCGTTCAGAATCTAAAATTACATGGTAGGTTCCAAAGAAAAACTATTAATGAGCCATCTAAATGACTCTAAGAAGACTGATCAAACAAATAGAAAATTAACCCCTTAATTTCTCACTACTTTTATTTACTTTTTGTATTACTAACTACTACATACAAGCTTAAACATTTTTATAAACTCTTCCCTATTTATATCTGTATACTATAATAAGAGGATATCATACCTTGATGTGTTATTCCCATTTTACCAACATACAACATAGTAAATCCGCTTCCAGCAGAATCCAATTTCATGATATTGGTTTGAATATTAGAGTCCAAGTAAATTATCTGTGATCATGTGTGGGTTTTTGTAATATTTTTATTTTTAAATGAATTATAAATGCATAAAATATAAAAAGCCGAACATACTTCGCACAATGGGTGTACTTCGCACGACGGGTGGTATTCTCTTGACGGGCGTATTAAATTTTAAAGAAACGATAAATCATTTCTTCAGTAAAACGATTCTGAACGAAGGAAGTTAATATAAGAAAAAAAATGTCCAAAATTTTTTTTCACATTTTCAAAATTTTCTTGCGCCAAAATCTTTTTTATAGGATTTTCTATCTATGTTTAAATTTTCATAAAATTCTGATCAAAAAATGAGGGTTTTCGAGTCATTTTTGTCAAATTTTGGGTAGTTTTTTCCAAAAAAAACATTGAAGAATTGAGAAATTCAAAAAATGACTCTAAAGTACAATCTAGAGGCAAATCCAGTTTGGCAACATTTCATAGTCCAATCCACCCCAAAAAATACCCACTACCGAATCACATAAAATTTCTTCTCCAAAGAAAAACGAAAAGCCAGGTCCCGGTGGCAAAGACACAAATACCCCATCGATAAACAAACCTTCAACCAACTAAACAACAAACTAAGAAAAGCGCTCTCACAACACAACTCTAGCACTTATCAAAAATACATACAGAACTTAACAACTCAACACTCTTCCCTCTGGAAAGCGACAAAAAAAATTCTTAAAACCGTCTCAACTCCCTCTCCCCTTCGGAAAGAAGATAACACATGGGTTGTTTCTGATACCGATAAAGCAAACCTATTCGGCCATCATCTATCCAAAACCTTCACACCACACAATATAAATCTAAATCACACCCAAAACCAAATAGTCACACAATCATTGGACTCTGCATTACCAATGTCACTCCCAGCTAAACCCACTAGTCCCGGTGAAATCGAGTTTATAATCAAAAAACTTCACAACAAAAAAGCTCCAGGGTACGACCGGATCACAAATCTCACCGCTAAAAACCTGCCAAAAAAAACCCTTATACTACTTTCGTATATCTACAACGCAATGTTACGTTTATCTTATTTCCCCCTAACCTGGAAATTTTCCGAAATTATACTAATTCCAAAACCCAACAAGCCTCCAGATAAAGTTACATCATATCGACCCATAAGCCTATTACCAACTCTATCAAAAATATTCGAAAAGATCTTACTAAAAAGACTCATTCCTCTTGCTATCTCAGCTAACATTATCCCAGATACACAATTCGGTTTCAGACCGAACCACTCAACGATCCATCAACTTCACAGAGTAGTCAACACTATATCTTCATCACTAGAAAAAAAACATTACTGTGCTGCCGTCTTCCTGGACGTAGCGCAAGCGTTCGATAGTGTCGGGTTCGAAGGCCTACTGTTCAAATTAAAAAAATTTCTGCCTGCGCCTTATTACTTACTTATAAAATCGTACCTTAGTGACCGTACTTTCATCGTACGACAGAATTCATGTTACTCAAACTACTTTGACATTCTCGCCGGAGTTCCCCAAGGTAGCAATATTGCCCCTTTTCTATATAACATTTTCACTCATGACATTCCCAAAACCTCCTACACTGAACTCGGTTCCTACGCGGATGACACGACAATTTTAGCAACCAATGAAAATCCCACTATAGCCTCAAATATGTTACAAAGACACCTCAATATTATACACCTCTGGACAAAGAGGTGGAAAATCAAAATCAACGAAACCAAGTCCTCCTTCATAACATTTACCTTAAATAAAAAAACTTGTCCTCAAATTACAATGAACAACATTCCAATCCCTATATACACACAAATAAAATACCTCGGTCTTACCCTTGACAGCAAACTAACCTGGAATCCTCACACAGTTGATAAACGAAAAGCCCTTAATTCCCGTCTACACCTTCTAAAACCATTATTAAGATCTAAAATGAACATTGACACCAAATTACTAATTTACAAGTCCCTACTCAGGCCGCTATGGACTTACGGCATTCAATTATGGGGAGCCGCTAAACCCTCCAACACCAGATCAATACAAGCCTTCCAGTCCATCTGTCTCCGTCTGGTTTCCTCTGCTCCTTGGTACATAACAAATTCCAACCTCCACAAAGACTTAAAAATACAAACCCTAAATCAAATCTCTAAAACATATTACATTAGATTTCATAATAAACTCCAATCACACACTAATCCACTAATCAAAAAATTATCATCTAAAACTCTTCCCGACAACCCACGACGCAGACTAAAAAGAAAATGGTGTAGGGATCTCTTACATTAATAATTAATAATCATTAGTCAACAACTAACGCAAGTGCTGGGTGTTATCAATGGATAACTTCCCAATCCTATTATTCGCCGTTAATTTTTTTATTCTTTCCTTTATCAAATCTAATTATTGTACAAATAACTGTATAGATTGTAGATGAATTTTAAATAAATAAAAAAAAAAAAAAAGTTTTATAAGGTTTTGATTCAAAAAAATCGGAAAAAGTACTAACAAATTTACTGAAAATACCAAAATAAATATTATCATGAAATCAATAAATTTTAGTTATTTAGTAATTACTTCCAAAATAATATAGAAAAACTTGAAACTTTCAACAACTATTAAAAATAGTCACACTGGTTTAACCAACACATTGGTTCAACCGATTTTTATGAACTTTGGTGCACAGATGGAGAATTATATTATGAATATTTTAGTATAAGAAAATTTTAAAATTTTGATTGAAAAAAGTAAAGTATAGATAAGAAATCTGGACATATTTTGCACCACAGATATTCTTCACACTTTCGGGTCTGACGCTCTTGGTGGATGTGTAGAATTTTAAAGAAACGATAAATCATTTCTTTAATAAGATGATTTTGAGTGAAGGAAGTTAATAATATAAAAAATATTAATAGTTGTCATTTTCCAACACAACCACCAAGAGTACCTGACACGAGAGCAAAGAATATCCGTGGTGCAAAGTATGTCTGGCTTTCTTGTCTACACTTTAATTTACTTTACTTTTTTTAGCAAATAAAGAAAAGGAAAAAAAATAATGTGAACAAAATTTTTTTTTCCACATTTTCAAAATTTTCTTGCGCCAAAATGTTTCTCATATTATTGTTTATCTATGTTTTAATTTTCATAAAGTTTGAATTAAAAAAAAAATGGTTTTTGAGCCTTTTTTATCAAATTTTGGATACTTAAAAAAAAAAAAAAAATCAAAATTGAGAAATTCTCTAATGTACTAATTAGAGGTGAATATGCTTTTAAAAAGTTGTTAAAAAATTGTGTAGAGAAAAAAATTATAAACATCATTGTAAATACTTCTTCTTCACTTTGTTTAGAATCTAAAACATCAGAAAAATTACTAGAAATATTTAATACTATAAATAATTTATTATATTTACTATAAATAAAAATAGATATGGATTACTTTGTTATTAATTAATTGGACTATTACTGGACATTTGAAAAAAAAATAGCAATTTAAGTCATCTGTATAAATGAAAAATAAAGTGAAATTTATAAATAGCTCAAAACCCAATACTTCCTCCATATGAACACCAAAATGCCAATTACACTAATAACAAAAAGGTTAAGATTTATGAATTAATAAGAATTGACTTGTATTCATTTTTACAAAGACATTTATTACCTAACAAACATACACTCACACCTACACAATTATCGAGTATTTAACATTATTACCTAACATTTGTTGAACATAAACTATCCGACAATTATTATTATTTCTATTTAAACGCAATACAATAATTTTTAAATATTTTACAAACTTTGTTATTCTTAATGTCAAAATTGTCAAAAAACACAAGAATACTAGATATTTTAATCATTGGATTATTGCCAAATACAACTACAATTACACTTCATTATTATAATATTAATGTTTTTTTAAACATTTTCTACTAATTTAGTGAGTTAAGTAATGATCATAATTTTAATTTATATTATTATTAATATGATTTAATTGAAATTATATCAAATGAAAATAATAAAATAGTAGAGTAAATTAGTGAAATAATAACAAAACTGCTTAGTCTTTAACTTCTGATTAGGCCATGATATGATTAGATTGTTAAAATTATCTGATTGAAAATATGTTTTTAATTTATATTTATAATTTAAAAAAAAGACATATTATTTAATAATGATCTTAACCAACTTGATAGGTAACAGACAGTTTAATATTTACTCCTTCTTTCTATCAGTTAATGTCTAAAAAACTTTTAGTAATAAAATCTACTTTTAAGTATAATAATTTCTAAAAAAAGAAAAAAAGTTAAGTACATATAAAAATATTCTATTGAAACTTGAAAGTCATTGCCAATTATACATAAGTATAAATAAATAAACATAATTTCAAAGTAGTCTATTATTTTACACAAAACATATCAATTGAAATTGATTTAGTTAATATAGGCATAAGATACTAAATAGCAACTATACCTATAACCTATATAATATTCTAAAAGACTACCAACTTCAAATGATTAATGTGTTAATAATATTTAGGTCACCAGTAGCAAATCTATTCATATGCCTTTATGTTAATATGGCTATATTTTCTCACTCCTATATTCACTTATACAAATAATTAAATAAACATAATAATATTATGTACATTGGAAAAAGACAAAAAACAATAAATGAGAAACAAATGATAAAAACACTGAATAATTTCTTATGATTAACGTTTGTAGTATCTACAACAATGTAGATGAATTACTTACTGGAGTGCATACTGAGATCCCGTTAGAACCGTAGAAATGTTCTTTGCCGAATACCACGACCGCAGTGTGCCAAACACCTTCGATGTCCCTCTCTATGAAAAACAAAAGTCATTATTACATCGTCTAATACTCTAATAGACACAAAATACCAGAAGGGCAGATACTCACGCAGTAACTGTTGTCCAAGGCTTTGAGCCAATCCACCAGACAAATCGTACACATAAAGAGCAACTTCTACGCCAGCTTCACCCATGGTGGGATGTTTCGAGCGATTCTGAAAAAAAAGCAATAGAAACTAAGTTGTCCGGATAAATTAACAGTACAATGGTGTAAACGCGTGAGTAATAACCACGTAAATTTCCAGACGATCGCAGGCTAGAGAATTTGACCAAAACCGAATGGCCGATTTGAGTGTTGGACGCTTACCAAGGAATTCTCGGCGAAAGATTGACGGCGACGAGAATAATAATGAGAATAATAATAATAATAATAATAATAATAGTAATATTAACAACAATGAACAGACGTATGTGCGTGCAACTACAGTGCAACTCGTCGTCGTTGTCGCTGTTGTGTACACATACCTATGCGATGAACGATATATTATACGTCCGGAGAGTCTGACGACTGGCCGGTTCAATTTTCGGAGATATTGAACGCCGACTCCGAAAAGCGGTAAAACTGCGGCGACGGGTCTTAGACGCGGGCAATATGTATCAGCTGACCTCGGGTTTTGTTTTTCAATAATGTCCGAACGACGCCAAAACTCCGGTGTCAGTGTGGAACAAACGAACGATCGATGAACGCTACTGCACTGTCGGAAGTGACTAGTATAGTAGTGTTGTAATAAACGCAATTCACGCGACGTAAAACAAAAAAAAAAAACGGTATGGTATCGTCTGGAGGTCGATCGTTGTATTACATGAGCTCTGCTGTGGAGGCAAACGGCGTCGGCGGCGGGCGGATAACAAAGACACAGGATGATACGCACAAATTCTCATCATAATCAGAGAGCGATCACACACCTACGTAAAACCAAAGACGCTGTAAACAAACGTTATTGCGCGCTTAAACCGATTCGTGTTAGGTCGCCGCCTACGATGCGACCGGCCGTCATGGCACGGCAGCGTCGCGCTTTATTAATAACGTAAATTATTATTATTATTATTATTATTACTATTCACCACTTTATTATTACGTGTATAATTATCTCGAACGACATACAGCGTGATCGACGTGACACGATTGAACGGGACAGTCCCGTTTTCCTTATCACTGTCCCGTTATCCCCTCGGGAATCTTCGGGACACCAAAATGTCCCGTTTTCGAAAGGTAGACACAAAAAAAACAACAAAAATCAATTTTCTTTGACGAGCTAACGTTTCTATTAGGAGGAACGAGTGTGAGTATTATTTATTAAGATGGCTAAGTATGCAATGTATACACTTAAGTAAAATATGGATATATAGGTTGCTTCTATTTCTGGAATCAAATATTCATACTCGCGCGTCTATAGTTGGAAATATTTTGAATACATCTGAATGGTGTATCAACAAGCACCGGATACTAACAGGCGAAACTTGTGCCAAGTTGCGGATTATTTCCGTAAAATTGTAAAAACAACAAAATAATCCAAGCACCAGTGATTTAGTAAAATTCGTTTTCCGATTTAACCACTGAACGTATTTAAATATTTTTTTTTTTTTTAAAGATGAAAAAAATTTACATGGCGCTAGTTATGCCGATTTTTAAGTTACTTTTTTTATATACCATACACCTTAGGTATCTATAGTGTATTATTAGGTAATTGTAATAAATTAATTTAATTTTTTTATCTTCTAAATATAAAATGTTATATAATTTTGCTAATAATTATTATATTAAAAAAAAAAAAAGCCGGACATACTTAGCACGATGGGTGTACTTCGCACGACGGGTGGTATTTTCTTGACGGGCGTATTAAATTTTAAAGAAACGATAAATCATTTCTTCATTAAAACGATTCTGAACGAAGGAAGTTAATAATATAAGAAAAAAAAAAGTTTTCGAAAAATGTCCAAATTTTTTTTCACATTTTCAAAATTTTCTTGGGCCAAAATCTTTTTAATGGGATTTTCTATCTATGTTTAAATTTTCATAAAATTCGGATCAAAAATGATGGTTTCTGAGTCGTTTTTGTCAAATTTTGGGTAGTTTTTTCCAAAAAAAAAAATTGAAGAATAATTTGAATTTCTCAATTATTGAGAAATTCAAAAAATGACCTCTCTAAAGTACAATCTAAAGGCAAATTCGGTTTCAAAAAGTTATTAATCGAAACTTTTAGACAAGTATTTCTATACGAAAAGTTGTACACAGAAAAAAAAAAAATAAACATCATTGTAAAAACACTAACTTCTTCACTTCGCTCAGAATCTAAAAAATGCAATTATAACAAAAATTATGATTTTTTTTTTTGTCCCGTTTTGATTAAAAAAAATTATGGTCACTTAAGGTATGTCATTCTGTAATGATAACTATAATTAGCGTAGGCGAGCATGCAATACGAGCATTGACCGTAGTATAGGATTAGTTAGGGTTGATATTTTAAAAACGAGTACCGGTATTATGAACGTTGATTTCTGTACCGGTTTAAAACGGTATGCAGAATTACCGATATAAAACGATATAGGTACCTATCAAATATAAGTGTTTTGTTAATTTATTTTTCGGTGAGTAAAAAAAGACAAAATGCGGAAACGAAACGTTTAAGTAAAAAGCAAACAATTTGTGATAACTTAAGACATATATAAAGCATATTTAAGTTACCAAATCTAACCCAGTGAGAAATGACGTACGTGCGAAAAATAATTGAAAATTAATTAATTTACTACATTATCATTATATGGTGACCATAAATATAAAACATAATAATACGTGTAGTACAAATATGATAATTCGGTGAAATGTAAAAAAAAAAAGTATTTTTATTTACATATTTTTATTTTAGTTTTTACTTTTTAAATATTTTACGTTTAACAATTAAGTAATGGTATTTTACGCTAAATGATTACCTATAACATTATGTACCTAATAAAGCTGCAAAATAAAGTATGTAATAATTTAATAATTTTGATAGGTATGATTTTATTAAATTTTTTGGTAAAAAGATTAAGTACATAGGCAAATTAGTTGTTATTAATATTATTGTTCAGTTTTTAATAAAAAAAGTCAATCAAAACGTTTAAAATTCAAGGATGATAAAAATAAGTACATTTTGAAGTACCTACTTGGTACAATCATTTTGGACAACAGTACATAGATCAAAAAACAAGTACTATGCTATGAAAATAAGTACATATGGTCACCATAGACTATTAAGGCTTACATTACATGAGTGAAATGAGTTATCAATATTTTTGTGACTGATGAGTAGCATCTACCTAATAGAGCATAAGAATTTAGAGGAGCATTTTAACCATCCTTGGATTGAGAACGGTCATTGTCATCAATACCTTTTACTTTTAGACTACTAAAATTGAGCGCGTTTAGTTTTCAAAATTCCACACAGCGTTGTCAGATAAAGTCGCAACTTATGGCACACTTAGTGTATTATACACTACGCAAGTATTCCGTCGAATTGAGCGTATACAGTTCCCACTGTGCATATTTAAAAATAAAATTATGATGTGTATATAATTTTTGCATACCATGACTGAACTTTATTCCTATTTTATTTTTTTTTTGTTATTTTAATTTCTCAAGTTTTGTGTATTACATTTTATTTTTTGTGTATTTTACTATTTCATTTTGATTAAAAAGTGATAATTAATATTAGTTAATAATAGTTGTATATAAAAATAACTAGCATTATAAATTAAGACAAAATAATTAATCATTCATCAAAAGATTGTTATCAATTAACGAAATTAAGAGTATTAAATTTATACTTTTAAATCTAAGTATATAATATAGATACCATTGTCACCACTGACATATACAAAGTTGCATAGAATTTCGTGCTCTATAGCATGATTCCGTATTTGAGACTTTCTTTTATGTACGTTAAAGTGCTAATTTTAGGTAAAACTAACGAATTTCGTCGAAATTCTAACTTCAAACGGTTATAAAAAAAAAAGTTGACAAACGATTTTTGAGATTTTTTCAAATCAGTTAGACATATATGTCAGTTAGATCATATTAAATTTTCAAGTCTTAATATCAAAAATCAAAAATTTCATAACATAAAAACTAACAAAAAATGAGAAATTTCCTATATTTTCAAAATGCTGTACTTAACTCAAAATTGATCAAATCTTTTTGAAATTCTTATGAAACATTCTGGTGGCCATTTTTTGTAGTTGGTAAAAGTTTCAAGTCCCTAAATGCATTATTTTAGAAGTTATGTCAAAATGTAATTATCAATTTTACGGAAATTGCGATAATTGCATATTTTGTCTTTTTTTGTCAATTTTTCGAAAGTTTTTCCCCGTTTTTGGAAAAAGTATTGAGAAATTGAAAAAATGACCTCTTTAACTTACCATCTAGATACGATTGCGATTCTATAGAGATACTGATCGAAACTTTTAGACAAGTATTTCTATACGAAAAAGTGTTTCCAGAAAGATAAAAAAAAAAAAAAAAAAAAATAAAAAAAAAAAAATAAATGAACATCATTGTAAAATAATAAGCTTCTTCACTTCGTTAA
>JAIPRM010000717.1:0-12898 GCA_025469315.1 Stegophylla sp. TES_Ste_2020 | reverse complement strand
AAATTAAAATTGTAAAATATTTATATATCGCAAATTATAATATTTTCGGGTATAAGGAAAACTAAAGAAAATTGCAAACATTATAACATTTTACTCAGAAAAAAATATTATACAATATAGGCAATGGAGTTAATTTTGTCACAGAAAGTAGACAATGTTTATCGTAAGTGTGCCGTGACTTATTAAATCTAATGTTGATGTGCCGCGAGTGTAAAAAGTTTGGGAACCACTGGTATAAGGTTTCTATAGTTTAAAATATAAATAAACAATTTTTTTGGTGACACACCTAACAATAATAATTCGCGACACACCGGTTGAGAACCACTGCATGGTCAGTTTTGGAATATTATCCTAAAAATCGATGATTTCTATCATTGATTATAAATAGTATTTACAATCTATGTTACTACGCATAATAATATACGGTCACCGGGTATCCATACCTCAGTACTCCGATGAATACTTGAGAATTCGATAGCTGAAACGTCATCGGAGTGATTGACGACTTTACTAAAAAATCTCGAAATGAACAATATTATGTATGAATGACAGAAAATTGATTAAATGCACCCACTACCTATACACTTGTATTATGCAATGTATGTACATATTTTATAACATAATATTATTTTTTAAGCACACACTACTCATGTACGCATATAGTCACATTAGTCAACGTCTACGTTTAATCTGCAGTTTTTATTGAATGTTGAAAAATACACAGATACATTTTTCGACACGAAACTCAGTCACGAAAAGAGATAATTTTTAAGTCAATCATAAACCATTACAATTATTAATACGTTATATTTTTACACGATTGATACGTTTTAATTAGTTTTACCCGATATTTGATAATACCGTCGGTTTAATTAAAGACAATCCCTAATTATTGTTGTGATTAAAGACCGTAATCAGTATGATTAGTATAATAAAGTTCTGCCTACGACATAATATACACGATTTTAATTTGTGCCTTCGTGATCCTACCATTATGAGTGTCAATAATATCAATATATAATAATGTGATAATTATTATAAATTATAACATAATAACAAATTAATTATCAATGCATTCGAGATATATCCATAAGATATTAATATAGAAATAATATCTTTAATGTTTAGTTTATAAATTAATCTTGCTTAAGTTTTACCATTACTGCTATGTTACGTTCAATATTACACAAATTTACCGGAAGAAAATAAAAAAAACCAAACATACTACACACTGTGGGTAATTCCTGGCTCTTTGGATCATATATACTTCAGGTGTATATCAATTCAATAACAGAATAATCCATGTTCATTTAATTTTTTTTTTTTCATATTATTTAATATATAATGTTTTCACAAATATTATTTTTGTAAAACTTCTGACTTCTGAGAATTACCTATTATTTGTGAAAATGATCAACTTTGCCGCGTATTGAAATGTAAAACTCTTATGATTAAAACTTGAGTCAAGTTTACTTGACTCAACTAGTGTCAACAAAAATGCAAATATAAATAAACCTTTAAATGAGTAAGCTTGAATACAATTTTACACCCTTCAAACAATGAATTAAATATGTTATTAAATAATAATGAAAAGAGATCTGCCATTTTTTTATATCAACAGTAATTTAAGCCGTAATTATAGGTTTAAACGCTTTTAAACAATTATTAATTAAGAAAATTCGATCACAGGTAAAAAACCATTGAAGGAATCTTTTTGACAAAAAAAAATGCCCAACACATTATGAATACAAGTCATACGACGTTTTAACTGAAAAAAAAATAGTATTTTTAAATGAAAAATCAGTTTCATACTCATGCAGGTACTCTAACTTAATAATAATAAATAATATCATTATCTATACTCGTTGAACAACGAGCTAATCAATTTATCTATTCCCACAAATAAAATATGATGAACTTGATGTCATTATACTCAGTTCACTAATAATTAATTTGGGCTTTAATTCCATTATTTCAAGTTAAATGACTGGATTCACTTTTAGATAGTTTCTTCTCATATATATACCTACATCAGATTTCATCAGATAATTACATTAAAGACTAATGTTACGCAATGCACTACTAAATACACAACTAAATATACAAAATGAAAATTAGAAAATGATAAATAATTTTTAAACCTTCTTCCCCAGCACGGTGATCTCGAGGAAATTATATTTGAGTCAAAAAATTTGCGTTGGTTTTTCATTTTTAGGTCACTATTACGTGTTGCCACCTTGCTAATCGAAAATGTCTCATAACTCCTCAAACCCACTATATTACTACTAATTTCTTTTCGATGACGAATAAATTCGTACAATTTTAATAACGTCTGATTTCAATACATTTACAGTAATGGAAATACAGTTAGTTTTTACCTATAGCGCGTCTAACTATTAAGTTAATTAAAGAATTAATAGGTAAGCAATTAAATAAATATTAACAAAAACTATAAGGTAGGTTATACTTAACGTTACAGTGGCGTACTTATGGAGGCGAACGGGTTAGAACCACTCCTTTTTTTGTTGTACCTATGCCATAAGCAGTGATCAGTTTTTTATTATTTTACTATTATATATACGGGGTGATTTTTTAAGACTGCCCCCCCTTGTTTGGCGATAAAAATACTTGATTTTTTTCCAGAATATTCAAGTCACTATAAAAGCTATGTTTTCCATAACTAATTGTTTCGAAGTCGCCTTGAAGATGTCCTGTGGAAATACAAACTTTTTTTTTTAATGGTAACCCCCTATTTTAACTGTAGAATTTTATTCGTGTAATTTTTCTGTGAATTTTGATGTACTGATATCAAAATTTGAACTAATAGTTTATAGTTTATTCAAATTATTTAAGTATTAAGGAAAACAGTTTCTTGGACTGTATTTTGATTACCAGCGCATTATGTAAAAATTTTGAATTTATGATTTTACCAGTAAACACCTAATTAATTCATAGTGTTGTTAAATATAAGCAATTCGTTTGAATTTTGATTTTAATACTTAGTAGTTAAAATAAGGGGGTGCCATTTGAAAAAAAAAGTTTGTATCACCACAGAACATCCTTAAGGTGACACGAAAAAAAAATATTGGAAAACATAGTTTTATAATAAGTTGAACATCCCCCCCCCCCCCAAAAAAAAAAAAGAATCCAAATTTTTTCATTTGTATAACCAAAAAAGAGGGTGAACATGCTTAATAAATCTATCTTGAATATTATAGTGAAATGTATTGTATGGTATTAAATATTATTGTCTTAAGCATAGTTTAAGAATACTATTTAACATTATTATGTATTAAGTCTTATGTCGCTATCGTCCTTATCGCGTGTTCAAATTACCTAGTAATTCTAAATTACATTTTGCTGTATAAAATCTAAGTAAATTATTAAGTTAATATTTGTAAATGCAAACGATAAATAAATAATTTAAATATTTGAACATCACTTTAAATTCAGAACGGACTAAATGGTTTGTAAATGATTTTAATGCGCCGAAAAGGCATAGGCCAACTAGCGACGAGTGCTAGTTGGATTTGGTTTTATAAAAATAGTAATATAATAATTAAGAACAATTTATTTGAAATCAAATGAGGTACGATTGTGAAAATGTTGATATTTTATGACTAGCGATATTCATAAGTCTTGAGCAAAAAATCCTAATTTGGCAACTGAGGGGGAGACGGGGGGGGGTCAAGGACTCAAAACGAACGGGCTAAGCCCCTTCTAGCTTCCACAACCGACGAGATTCACGATTATATTACAATGTTTAATTAGAGGTATATTGTATAGTAATCTTACCAAAAGCTTACAGGTGGGCGAATCGTTCAGGTACCTTTGGGACAGCAGAATGTCCGCGATTTTCTGCAACTGGAACGGATCGAACGCCCCGGAGACCGGACCGACGGAGCGACACAATAGCAGCAGCAACAGCAACAGCAGACGGTAAGTGTGAACGACGGCGACAATCCACCGCGGCGCACTAGTCGTCTTCGCAGTCGTCTCGCGACAGTCGGCCGGTGCGCCGCGCGACATAATGACTAATGAGATGACGATCGAGACGAGTCGTATATTATATAAACGTTTAATTACGTATAATGTGATATTAATATTGTGTATACGCACGTGACTTCGTTATACCGCCGGCGGCTTTGTGCCGAAGATTTTCGTCTACTGCCCGAATTGCACGTTTGAATTATTGAAGAATTATTTCGTCATCGATATGTGTTTACTTAACGAAATAATCTCAAAAGATATTACGGCGGCGCTCGAGTTGTGCAAAGAGTTTGAAACAAATTATTGTCTTAAACACTTGTTTAACGTCTCAAACAGTTGATATATATTTTTAATATTGTTTACATAACCGTGAATTCAATTCTTAAATTCGTTTCTTTTTCTTTCACACCACAGTGTATATAGATCTTGTACTCAACTCTCTCACTCAATGTACACAAACAGCTCGAAAACTATAAAAACTCGGTTTATTATTGTAATGGCTTTTGGTATATTATACTTAATGCTGTTGGTAATATTCTGTGGTGTAACTCTACAGTTATAAATTATAACATAAAACGATTAGACAAAATACAAAAAATCCGAATAAAACAAAAAAAAAAAAACATAGTTTTAAACGAACGCAACGCTTTTTTTATTTTTCTAAAAAATAAAAAAACAGTGGTGCTAATCACTACTATTTATACTGTCCTGCAAATGTACTAAGTCGACTGCGATTTTGACTTTTTCCATTGTCCTGCAACCTGAGTCCTTGTTTTGGAAAAAAAACCCGATAGCGACGACGAGTCCGTTGATTGTGCAGCACGGTTGAATGAATGACTTATTTTCCAACGTTTTTTCTCGGAATTTTCCGCCGCGCGACGACTTGCGAGTTTCGTGTACGAGAGTTTGTAACGGCGCCGTGAATATAAACTGATCGAACAATTAATCGTTGACGTGTTATTTTATCCACACACACACACACACGTGATTCGCGGGTGGTAGTCGGTGTAGCAGCTGATATAAAAAAAAAAAAAAAAAAATGCTCGTAAATCATCGCAACGAGATGGCGCGTCCTATAAATTATAATAGGCCTGTGGCGCACACACGATTGCTGAGGAGGTTTTACACAGTACATTAAAAACCAAATCGAATTGATTAGAATAAAAAATTATAATTTTAGGAATAGTTGTTATAACGCAATATGTTTAATTGATAAAATTAATTTTTGTATGGACAAAGCAAATTATATATTTTAATATAACGTAACAAAAATCCCATAAAAGGTTTGATGGTGATTACGTCAAATTATGAAAACAATTTTAAAAACCCGGACATACTTCGCACTAAGGGTATTCTTCAATCCTACGGTGGGATACTCTTGACGGGCGAGTTGTTTTTAAAAAAAACGATCAATGATTATTTTTTCAATAAAATAATTCAGTGTTTCTACATAGAAATAACTGTCAGTTTTATATCCAGAATATTTAACAAAATTTTTATTTAATAACAGATTAATGTCCATGTCCATTTCATTATTCGTGTAAATGATCAATTTTTTACACAACAATAAGGAGGATAAATCTATCGTTATTTGGAATAATTGTTATTTGAGCCATAATTCTAAAATTTAAACGCTTTTAAAAATTAATCTTTGAGCCAACTGTTATAAAAATTATACTCTGTGTAGAAAAACACGTGAGAAATATTTTGGCAAGAGAAAATTTCTACTGGATTAAGAATAAAATATTTTATGAGGTCTTATGATTGAAAAAAAAATCATTATTTTACTCGAAAATGATCAGTTTCATACAGGTGGGAGTATATCGGCCCAGATGGAGATAAAACATACAGGCCCAAAAAAGCCTTAAATCTGTATTTAATACGTTTTAAAATTCAAAATTCTGTTCATTTTGTAAAACTTAATACATTTTCCGCAAGCAAATATCTTATTAAACAAATATTTAAACACTGACGTATTGAAGTATATAACAGTAATTATTTTTTTTTTAAATATATTTTTATTCAACAAGACAGTAGTGGAGGGTATACGTTATATATTCTTCTGATTATTTTAAATAAACACTAAATACGTTCTGGTTAAACTTATCCAAAAGTTTCGACAAGAAACTTAACAAGAAAGAAATTGGTTCTAAATGGTAATTTTAAGAAATCCTCATCGAAATTGTAAAAAGTTTTTCGGAAATTGTAAAAAACTGCCCAATATTTACAAAAATGCCTAAATTTTTTTTTTTTTTTATTAGGTCGATCTGAATAAAATTTAAAATGTATAATTTAAAGAATAATAAGGTGGATACTTTGGAAAAAGAAAATGTTTGATATTGAAATTTTAGATTCTGAGCAAAGCAAAGAATGTATTGATTTTATAAATCTGTGTGTTTTTTTCCATTTTCATTAGATTGATAAATCCTTTAGTTTGTTTAACACAAAATTCGATGCTGAAACGATTATAGTTATAACTCTTATAACATCCAATATTCAGGGTTATTCATTAAGCATGTTTACCCCTTTTTTGGCCGTAAAAATTCAAAAAATAAGATTTTTTTTAAATGTTTAAATTACCATAAAAACTACGTTTTTCGTAATTTTTTTTTTGATGTTACCTTAAGGATATACTGAGGTAATACAAACTTCATTTTCAAATGACAATCTCCTTATTTAACTAGGTGCAGAATTTTATTCAGGTTATTTTTCTGTAAATTTTAATGCATTGAAATCAATATTCTAATGAGTAATTACTGAATTACGTATTCAATTAAAATAAAATAGTCTCTTGGATACATATTTTAGTTACCAACGTAATACATATATAATTAAAATGCTAGCACCTAAAAAATTCGCAATATTGTAAAATTTAATCTCATTTGTACATACTCGTATATATATATGTTTTATGAACATTTAGACTAAATATTTTTCATTAAAGCTTAAAAGTGTACATTCATAATAATAATTACGTAATAACTAAATGTGTCCAAGATACTATTAACCTTAATACTGAAATATGAATAATTCAAAAAATATTCGTTCGAATTTTGATTTAAATACATCAAAATTCACAGAAAAATTACCTCAATAAAATTTCGCAGATATAATAGAGAGTTGCTATTTGATAAAAAAAAATGTTCATATCACCTGTAGTGTCCTGACAACCTTAAGGTAACATAAAAAGAAAAGTTATGGAAAATCTAATTTCTATAGTTAATTAAACATTTAAAAAGAAAAAAATCGAAATATTTACTTTACTTTATTATACTTTACTTTGCTTTACTTTACTTTTTTTTTATCTAATAAATAAAGGCAAAAATATTCAATGAAAAAAAAAAATGTTAGAAAAATATCCAAATTTTTTTTTTTATATTTTCAAAATTTTCTTGCACAAAATTTTTCTTGTATTATTGTCTATCTATGTTTAAATTTTCATAAAGTTTTTGATCAAAAAATGATGGTTTCTGAGTCTTTTTTGTCAAATTTTGGGTAGTTTTTTCCAAACAAAAAAATTGAAGAATTGAGAAATTCAAAAAATTACCTATTTAAAGTACCAATTAGAGGAAAATCGGGTTTCAAAAAGTTACTGTTCGAGGTTTTTGGACATGTAGATTGTAGATCCATACAAAAATGTGTTCACAAAAAAAAGAAAAATAACAAGAAAAAAAACATCATTGTAAAAACGCTAGCTTCTTCACTTCGTTCAGAATTTAAAATTAGAAATTGCATTAAGTGGATAAAATTAATTTTATCCACTTCACAAAAGGGACAAAATTTTGTCCATATACTGTAGAAAAACGATGTTCACTTCATGAAATGTTTGATTTCATTAAGTGGATGCGACATATATAACATGTAAACTAGTCATGAGATTATAAAACCCCACAAAAAATATTCCATTGAAAAGAAAAATCGAATTTAATCGTTTCTTCCGGTGCCCACCAGCAAAGCTGCGTGACCAATAAGTTGCTGACATACCTTGTAATTGCACCTCTCAAAGCCTCTAGATTTTTTGAAAAATTGCAAAGTTTAATGCTCTCAGGAGGGAGGGCTAAATCAAAAAAAATAAACACATTTGCCCCTTCCTCCAATTGTTTCAAATTAAACCTACATTCGCGGGTACACAGCTGTTTATTTATGTATTACCTATTAGATCTCATTAAATTCTTGTAGAAACATTTTAATTAAGGATCACAAAACACTTTCGAAAATAAATTGATTATTAAACGTAAAATGGAGTGTAATTAATGTAATATCATAATAAATCAGTATTATAATCTATTGCATGTGAATTTATTATACGAATCCAAATTTTATATTATTAATATGAGCTGAGTAATAGTAATGTTATTTTTATTTATCAGTACCTTGCTTGTGTTCTTTATTAACATTTAACTTTGACTTGAAATACATTATAAGTTCACTCTTTAGCTGATGATTATCAATATTTGGTTATAGTAACTTACGATTCAAAACATTGACATTATTAAATATTAACATTTATGATATTAAACATTTTTCCAAAGATATTTGAATATTCGACATTACACTGTTACTTATAAATTATAATGGTTTCGAAAAATTATAAAAATACTTAATTAAAACATCTAAGGTAACATGTTCTTGTTATTAAAAACCAATAGGTGTAATATTGAAGAGAAGATGGAATAAGCGTCCTTTTGTGTGGAAGGCATAATTAGGACCTAAACCATAAAAAAAAAAAATTGAATAAAACCGTAAACAACGTGACTAATAAAATATACTATAAATGTAGACGGAGAAAAAATAAATTTTTCTCAAACTCAACAAGAGTAAGTTATTATGTATTTATAATCACATAAGTAGGCATGGTTTAGATTTTCAAATGTTTATACTTTCCCGCGCTTTAATTATGACGTCACAATACCGTACATAGACAATGCGACGCGGCGCGCCAACTAGCTAGTAGTTATACCGTCCATTGGCATAACGTAACGTAATATACGTAATTGAAAAAATTAATAATTAATATTATTTTGTCACTTTACTAAATAAAAAAAAAATTGTAAATTGTGTGATAAGATTATTATTTAGATTTAGTTGCTAAAATGTTTTGTGTATAATAATATATAAATTATAATTTATTGAAATCGTAATAAAACCATAACCATATTATATCTCTTATTGATCACGAATTAAAATGCCTAATAATCACATTAACTTTTTAGTATAAAGTTTTAAGTTTATGTATTTCAGTATTTGAGTGTTTTATTTACTATATAGTATATTACATGTACAAAAGTCAAAACACAAACATACAGGGTGTCACAGTTACAGTAAATCAATTAATTAAAATGTCTAATAAATCTTATTTTAAATAATTTAAATTCTTAATGGAGCGAAAAATCTAGTGTTTTTGACAATGATGTCTATTTCTTTTATCCTTTTTTTTATCTGTGAACACTTTTTCGCATAGAAATAATTGTACAAAAATTTTGAACAGCAACTTGAATTGCAATTTGTCTCTAGATGGTACTTTTAAGTAGTAATTTTTAGAAATTCTCAATAGTTTTCTCGAAATTCGGGGAAACTATCCAATATTTGATAAAACGTCTTAAAAGCTATCTTTTTTTTTTAATCCAAACTTTATAAAAAAATAACATATATATATAGACAATAATATGATAAATGTTATGGTGTAAGAAAATTTTTAAAAAGTGAAAAAACAATTTTGTAAATTTTTTTCTAACACTTTTTTCTCTTTCAATTTTCTTTTCCTGTTCTCAAATAATAGTTGGATATAATACAAGCTGAATACAAAATATTTATTTTTTTTTTTGTAATATTAATAAAATTTATAATTTTTTTTTCTTATTTTTCCGTGTCGTGTAGCTCACTTAGAGCATTGTATTATTGTATGATGATTTACCACAAAACGTACAATGCATTATGCAAAACCAAAAGTTTCGAGTATCTACCAAAACAATGGCACTAACTGCTTGTATTATCATATGTTGAGTATTTTAGTTAACGATAAGATAAATATTATTTTTTGTTCGAAAAACACAATGTGGACGGAAGGACTGTGTTTATCATTACGTAATATGAATTGCAATAAGTCAAAGAACACGGCTTGTCCGTATAATATCATGAAGGTACATTCAGCAAAAGAAATATAATGTACTACAATGTATGAAATATTGATTGTATTAATTTATGGAAGAGCTATGTTTCTTCGATTAATTTATAACTTCCTTAAATCGTATTTCAATGATTAAACGATACATACATCTTAAGGATGGACTTTGTTTTTCACATAGCGTGAAACACTACCTATACTCGTGTCGACGCCTTTTACAGACCTAATATTTTCATTATTTTTTTAAGGAAGTACTGCACATTATAAGATCATAATATATTTATTTATTGTAAAAATTGTTTTTATTAATTTATCGCAAGGTCGAGAAAGAGTAAATTAATAATTTTAATTTTAGTTAGCGAAACATGTAAAATTAATAAATTAATTAATATGATTTAAATTTTTAGGTCCTGAATGAAGTAAAAAAATAAAAAAAGCTATAGTGTTTTTACAATGATGTTTATTTTTTTCTTAAATTCTGAGCGAATCGGTGAAGTTTATGATTTTACTATGATGTTTATTTTTAAATTCTGAGCAGAGCGAAAAAGTTTATGATTTTAAATTGATGCATATTTATTTATTTCTATTTTCACGAGAAACTTTCTGTGAACACATTTTCGTACAGAAATAATTGTCCAAAAGTTTCGATCAGTATTTCTATAGATCCAAAACTACACCCAAATAGTATTTTAAACAGGTCATTTTTCAAATTTCTCAATACTTTTTTTAAAAAGTGAAGTATAGACAAGACAGCCGGACATTCTTCGCACCACGGATATTCTTCGCTCTTCGGATCAAATACTTTTGGTGGGTGTATTGGAAATGACGACTATTATTATTCTTTATATTCAACTTTCCTTGTTCAGAATTGCCTTATTGAAGAAATAATTTATCGTTTCTTTAAAATTCTACACACCCACCAAGACTCGGTATCTTCCGTATCTCCGTATATACTCGGTATCTAACCCGAGGAGCGAAGAATATCCGTGGTGCGAAGTATGTCCTGCTTTCTTGTCTATACTTTACTTTTTTTTATATGTAACTTGAATGGTTATTATAAAATTTTTTTTTATTATTATGGTTTTGGGGAGGGGAAAAGACTTAAAATTTAAACTTCCCCTTCTGGAAGTTTCATTGATATCACCACTGTCAGGTTAAAACGTCTAATAAATTTAAATTTATGTATATGCTACTGTAGAAAGCTATAACTTTACTGTAGTCAGGGTCACGCTATGTACAAAAATAAAAAAAAAAAACGCCTCAAATACGCGTATATAGACAACACAACCATAACTACTTGCAGGTATAATAATAATTATTGTGTGACTTACTGTAATTATTATTACAGTGAGCGTGTTGATTCACGTAACAAAAATGTTGAGAAAGCATAATGAATTTGTGGCTTAATGATATTAAGTCTGAAAATACAATAATTTAATTACAAATGTTACGTAGGTATACACGCCAGTACTTTTCAAATCATTTCAAACCATATCAACGGAGTTGTAGTCAATTTAACTAAAAATTATTGTAATGTAATTTATAAAGAAAATACAGTAAATAAGAAAATATTCCCCGCGGTCCGTGTATTATCGGTCACTACGGCCGATGGATCAGCGGATGACCCTTATTACATATCATGGTGTTACCGTAATAATCATAGATATATACAACAATACATATATTTATTAAAAGAAGGAAAAAAAACATTATTGTAAAACCATTTTTTAACGAAATTACTAATCAAATATTTTAAAGTCGCCAAGTTCAATTACTAGCAGACTATTTCAACATAAATTATACGAATGGTTCAAAGATTTAGCTATAAAATAATATTATCTCAACTTTTAGAAATGGCTTTTATTATTGTTTTATACTCAGCAAAAAGGTGCAATTACAGTAATTTTTTTATTGTTGCGAATTTAATATATATTTTTTTTTAGATTCTGAACAAAGTGAAGAAGCTTATGATTTTACAATGATGTTTATTTTTTTCTATTTTTTTTTCTCTTTCTGGAAACATTTTTTGTATAGAAATACTTGTCCAAAAGTTTTGATTAGTATCTCTATAGAACCAGAATCGTACCCAGATGGTACTTTAAAGAAGTCATTTTTCCAATTTCTCAATACTTTTTCCAAGAACGAGGAAAATCTGTTGAAAAATCGACAAAATATGCAATTACCGGAATTTTTGTAAAATTGAAAATTACTTTTTGAGATAACTTCTGAAATAATGCAGCTAGAGACTTGAAACTTTCACCAACTACTAAAAATATTCATGAGAATATTTCATAAACATTTCAAAAAGATTTGATCAATTTTAAGTTAAGTACAACATTTTGAAAATTTCGGAAATTCCTCATTTTTTTTTAGTTTTTATGTAATAAAATTTTTGATTTTTGATATTAAGACTTGAAAATTTAATATGATCTCACTGACATATATGTCTAATTTATATGAAAAAATCTCAAAAATCGTTAGTCATCCTTTTTTTTATACCCGTTTGAAGTTAGAATTTCGACGAAATTCGTTAGTTTTACTTAAAATTAAGCACTTTACGTACATAAAAGAAAATTTACCAAACCGATAGTTTTCGAATTTAGTGCCTATATAGAAAATTTCATTGCGAATATTTTGGTGTAATAAAACTTCTTACGGACGTATAATCAAACATTTTACAATGATTTGATTGAAAAAAAATTATTTCTTCAATAAAACGATTCTGAACGAGGGAAGTTAATAATATTAAAAAAATAATGTTAGAAAAATGTCCAAAATTTTTTT
>JAIPRM010000716.1:0-41485 GCA_025469315.1 Stegophylla sp. TES_Ste_2020 | reverse complement strand
CAGTATGATTGTTTAGTGATTCCCAGAATTTGGTAAATATTTCTACGTCTTCTGTTATTAATAATTTTAAGAAAAATCTCAGGTGGTGCATTTGCACCACCTGGACCCTCTCTCCGGGCGTCCCTGAATAGTTATTTATACACTTTTGAACAAATACTTTTTCGAAACGAACAGTTTGAATTTAAAAACGATTCGCTTCAGTTCGGACTAACGCTATTTTGCTTTTTTTTCCCCACCTATAGGGTACATAACCTATATACATTATAATTTATAGGTCAGTTTTGTCATTTTGGATTCTGAACGAAAAGAAGAATCTTATGCTTTTACAATGATGTTTATTTTTTTTTATTTTTCTGTTTCTGGAATTCGACGTTAAATACGATGGTGTGAATTAAAATCTACGTGCATCGATAATTTTCTAATTATTTTATTCTATTTTGAAAATACAATATTTTCGATTATCATACAATATCATACAATGTTATCATACAACGTTCAATGATATTAGTGTGTTATTCCTGTAATGTGACGGTCCCGGGTTCGAAACTGACCCGATAGTCAGAATTTTTTGCATTTTTCAACCGTAACTGATTAGATGTTCCACAATAAACATTATTAAAAATTATGTTACAGCGTATAAATGTTGGTTTACGATGATTAGAGCCGCTTTATTTAATTTTTATTTTTTATTTTATTATGATGTTTATATTTTCATTGAATTTTGAAATTATATTTATGGAGTATTCATTAGGTGTATTCGAATATATTATGAAAATAAATTTTCGTTTTTCGTAAATGTTGTATGTAACAAAATAATTTATAGTTCAACATTTAAATTAAATTCTTCAAAACTGATAATTATTATTGTATATTAGTTAAAGCTTCGTTCAGAATAGTTTTATTGAAGAAATGATTCGTCGTTTCTTTAAAATTTAATACACGCCCGTCAAGAGTATCTGACCTGATGTGCGAAGAATACCCCGACGAGCAAATTACACACTTTTTTTAAATTGAACATACCCATTACCCGCAAGAGTATGTCAATCAGAAAATGAAGAATACTCTTTGTATGAAGTATGACCAGCTTTTTCTATATGTAACCCATTTGTTGACAATATACTATATAATGTAATCTGATGATGACGTGAGCAAAAACTTAAGTACATAGTTGCAAATATATTTAGTTTACATCAAGTATGTACTCCATTCCATTTTATTTTCAATATATCATTAAAGAAGTGTAAAATATAATCTCGAATTTATAATAATATATAATATTCTAGTTGCACACAGGTTCATCTGTAAATTACATTTCTATGCAGTCTTTAAAAATAAACCAATATAGTGTTTTTTTAGAATGTAACAAGAGTAAAATGACATTTTCATGAGTACTCCTGTTGATTGATTCCAGGCAACCCTACTTCCAAGTGGGACAACAACGTCTAAGTCAGGACATAGGTGAAGTGTCTTATGCCAAGATTGGTCAACATAAGAGACAACCAGTACAGTTGATGAAATCTCAAATATCACTTCTTCAATCTAACAACAACAACAACAACAAGCAACTCAAGTAAATTTAACAATACATTATTATTATATGTTGGGTAAAGTTTAGTGTTAAAGTTTACGTTTAAAATACTGATTCTACACTATTCAGATGCAGTGATACAATTTTGGAAGTAAGGGTTATATTAAGACTGACCCTCTGAAACATTTGAACAATTAATTTTTACAATCATTTAAACAATATTACTCAAATAGGTAGCACTTCCAACAGTATTGTACACTTGAACTTGGCACAACCCAAGCCAACTTCTTAGTTTGAATGCAACTACAATATTATAATTACAAAATGTTTTCTTAGATATGACAAACAATGGGAATCGATGGGAAACAAATCCATTGTTAATAAGGATAAAACGTGGTATGACAACGACGCGGATGTCATGGTTTTGAGCAAAAAGAAACTGAGTGCCAAGCAACATTATCTATCCGTAGCCAGATACGTAACAGGCAGGGCTTCCAACTTTCAAGCAGCTGAAAACGAGTAAAAGAATAATATTTATCAATAATATTTAACAATAATATTGTAATTTGTGTAGTATTCTTAACAACGGGATAAATGAGAGAAAGGAAAGGCGAGGGGAGTGTAGGAGAAAGATTTATTTAGGAAAAAAGGAAAATGAAGGTAAATTATTTAACACTTGTGATGTTTGAAAACGTCATACGGTATAATTTGTGTTTCACAACATTTTTGTTGCAGATATTTTGTTAATTATAACTAAAATATAGAAAAACATTACAATATTTACTTAAGTATTATTTTATTAAATGTCATCAAGATGAATAACTATGAAAATATAATTAATTTTTAAGTGTTTTAAAATTAGTATTTAAAACATTAATAATGGAAAATGCTAAAATATTTGTCAAAATTAAATCAGTGTAATTGGTTTCTCCTCAAAAATATATTGTTTAGAAAATATTATAAGAAATTAAATGTTAGCACATTAGTGTCAAGTTCATTTATTGAAAAATATAATACCATATGTATATATAAATATATATATATATGTATAACACTTGCTATATAGGAACATGTCAAAAAGCATGAGAAATGATACATTTCCATCCGTAAGCAAAGTGTCTTATGGCCAGAACGATAACAGAAATGGCAAACGACAATCAAGCAGAAAAACAGATTGGACATCAAAGTGAGAACTAAAAAGCTATAATTAGTTGAGATTGGGAAATACGTAATTAAATAATATTTTTTAATATTATTTCAGATACTTGGATTAATAATTATTGATGTGGTCGCAGTAAAATCAAAAACTGTATTTAATCAAATAAAAAACATAAAAAAAAAACAATCAAAAATTTTTTCTAGCTACCTTCTACCATTTACACAAGTCTTTACATATTAAAACAATATCACATTGTATATTTAGTTCTTAAAATTATCATTTATATATTTTATGTGTTAAACTATACATATTTCAAATATATTTTTATGAATATTAGGAAACACAATTATGTTTGAACGTTAACATTTTATAATAACAAAAAAAAAAAAATCAATGTTTGAACATACACATACAACATACACCTACTATAACATAAATATTTTATAAATAATAATAATTGTTGTGGCATTCAATTATGGGGCGCAGTAAAATATACAACTGTATATAAATAATACTTAAAAATTCCTCAACTAATTATCATTGACAGTACATTTTTACTTCAATTCCAACAACATGTAAACACTGACTCATATTATTTACGATATCCATATTCTTCACAATAGCCACTAAGAATCATCACAAGAAAACAAGTGTGCACAATAATTAGACCAATGTTGAATAATTTTCGACTTGAGACCTGAGAATTGAAATGTATAAGAACTAAGTAAAGTGTTACTGCCGTATTTTCAGATAATTTTTTTAATTAAACATGGTAATGATAATATATTTTGTCAAAAAGTACACATGTTCTACGGTAAAAAATTAAAACGCTGCTATACTTGAAATAGACTTTTAAGTGAATTGAAGGTGACAAAAATAGATTAGTAATAACATGTGGAATAATTTTTATTTCTTTAAATTTTTTATAAAATATACAATGAACAACATTGTTTTCATAAAATCCAAGATGTAATACACTAACTAACACAGTTTCTCCCAAAATGCAAATCTACAAATTGAAGCTCTACTTATAACTAGAAAACCGATGGTACCTTCCTACTCGTCTAAAATGATACTTATATGACTTAATTATCTTTAGTGTTTTAAAATAAGAATAAAAAGAGATTCGGATAAACAATTTATGATCTTTTTTAATCCTATATACCTTTAAAGCATTCTTATGTGATTTCAAAGTAATTTACTGCTACACTTAATTTTAACAAACTGGCAAAATGTACATTCTTTCTCACATAAAAATACTAATGGTCTAATGTTTGTAATACCTACCTATGTTATGACATACAGCTATCATAACAGACGAGTACCAAACTGACTCGT
This sequence comes from Stegophylla sp. TES_Ste_2020, assembly GCA_025469315.1. Lineage (NCBI taxonomy): Eukaryota > Metazoa > Arthropoda > Insecta > Hemiptera > Aphididae > Stegophylla > Stegophylla sp. TES_Ste_2020. The sequence goes on along the minus strand of JAIPRM010000716.1, from coordinate 37,460 downwards.
TAGGTCAGGCCATAACTTTTAAGCGACTGTTTACAAGTATGTCATATTAATAAAAGTTAACTCATATTTACCATTTGGTAAATATAAGACAATATAATAATTAACTAAAAAGTATAAGCGATAAAATTTAATTTGATTCAATTGGTATAAAATTAACAAATCCGATAAAGAGACATTTTATTAAACAGTTTCATATAAAATATAAATGTTAATAAAATTAAAAATAACTATCAAACATAATATATTTTAAAATAACAATAATGTATAAAACAAAAGAGGCAGTACTAAATTATCTACTTGATCGGTTTTTGCTTCAACAAGAGTTACCAAACCAGCTCCGAAAAGAGATGTCATGAGATTGATATCACACAGTAAACCTAAAAATTATTGTAAAAAAATGTCGTTAAAACACAATATTGAAAAAAACTTATTTTGAAACAAAAGTGATTATAATGAGAAAATAAACTTAATAGTAATGATTTAATTACCAAATGATAGACTTATATAAGGTAAGGTAATATATAATACTTATTAATATGTATTTTTTTAATATACAGAAATGTATACATTTTAGATTTTACATTTAATTGTATACAGGTAATATTCAAAATAATATATATTACAAATTCCATATAAAACTGCAATTTCCAATATAAATTATATAGAAAGTGTAAATATAAGCTATAAATATATATATATATATATAAAGTAATAGTAGACAAACCTGTGTACTTAAGTATGATGATGCACAACGCTTGAAATACAAAACAAGCAGCAGAACCTTCAATGCTCTTTTTTGTTCCTGTTAAACAAAAATTAGATGTTCAATATTTATAAATGAATCAAGATAAATTATTTCCAAAACTAATCTTTTGTTTTAGTATATTTAAATTATTTTTGCATTCACTATGGTTGTATGCCAAGGTACAGATATTTTTATTTATAATATATAAAATATATAATTGGAGCTCGAGAGTGGTAATCGAAGACCAATAGTGTTATTAAGTGATATACAATAGATAGCATAAATAATAAATATAATGAGTGAATTACATTTTTTATAACACTTAAAACATGGCAAAGTATTGATTTTTTGGAAAAAATTAATTATTAAACTTAAGGTCTCTACATTTAAATACTTTTATAACATTAAATGTTTTCTTATGTCAACTCTAGTTAATTAATATAATGTAAACTTCTAATTATTATATATAAAAGTTAAGTATAGCATATTTCATACATTAGCAAAAGTATTTTATAATTCAATTTCCTTATGTAAATTATATCATATAATTCATTAAATTGTATTTCCCATAATAATGTAGGTGTCCACCACCAGCTAATGATAAGTTTACAAATTTGCAAAAACCGTTTTTGTGGCTATAACTATACTTTTCGATAAAATTAGAAATAAAATTCACAAAAATAAAAAAAATATTGCATTAAATGTGAATACTAATAAAAAACAAGCTGATTATAGTTCAATATACAGCAAATAAATAAATAGTGAATATTAAAGTAATTTTGAATTTGTACCTATTTGAAAATTCCCAAAAATAACATTTTATTTAAATAATGAGTACTATCAATTATCAAAATCCCTTGTTTACTGTAAATTTTTACAAGCAATAACAAAAGATAAAACATTATACACTATAACAAATAAATTGTTTTGATTTCACAGAAAAATATACATAATATACTATGAATGTTTGCAAATAGGTAGATAATAAATAGTACCGTTCCATTTGTGGCTCCCAAATCTAGAGCCAAATATGCTTGCAGCCGTATCTCCAATGCCTATTGATATAACACCAGCCAACAAAGGCAACAGGCTTTGGGGGCCGGGTTGTGGATGGATCCAAAGAGGCAGAGAGCATCCGACCAGCAAGTATATTGGAGTAAAAGCCACTGGTCCTTCATCTTTTTCATCTGAGTACACACAAAAACCTTTCTGTAGAGACTCACCCAATGGAGGTATGTGTGCAATGCGCAAAGTCTATTAAAATAAAAATTCAATTAAATTAAGTCTATTTAATATTGGTTAAAAACACATATTTAAAATGTACACAAATGACTATTTAAGTATATACATCTAATTTTTAATCTTGATACCCTAGTCTAATATAAAAATTAAACATCATTGTAAAAACTTTGTGATTGTAATTTTCAGCTACACAAGAAATAATTGCAATATATAGAGATAAACAAAATAATTAAAAAGCCGGACGTACTTCGCACCATGGGTATTCTTTATTTATACCTCGGGTTAGATTTGGTGGATGTGTTAAATTTTAAAGAAACGATAAATTATTTCTACAATAATACCATTTCAAGTAGAGCTTCAGATTATGTAAGACAATTTTACTTAAAAATTATAAAGTATATTAATATTACAAAAAAAAAAAAAAAATTGTTCTCAGCCAGTTTTATAATATACCACAATTAACTGAGAACAGAAAAAAAAGTTGATGAGAAAAAAGTATTGGAAAAAAATGTACAAAATTTTTTTTTACATTTTCAAAATTTTCTTACACCAAAATATTTTTCATATTATCTTTCTGTATTTAAATTTGCATTGAATGTGGACTAAAAAGAGATAATTTTTATGGAGCTACTGTCAAAATGTTGAGTCATTCTCCTAAATTTTGAGAAAAATATTGGAAATTTCAAAAAATTACCATTTTAAAGTACCACCTAGAGGTAAATTGTAATTCAAAAAGTTGCTGGTCAAAACTTTTGAATACATATTTCCATACAAAAAATTATTAACAAGAAAAAATAAATAAAAATAAAAATAAACATCAGTATAAAAATACTAGCTTCTTTTTTACGCCACCCAAAATCTAAAATTGTAATCTATAACGTAATATCAAGTTTTATTATATCATTTCACCTCCCCATAGCTCCTTAAATTTTTTTTTTTTTGGCAATAATACACTATAACAAAGTTTAATATTTAGAAAAGTAGCAGTAATTGAAGAAAGTGGCAGTAATTAAAGGGCACCTAGATTTATTTATAAATCAATATTGGAAAAGCTCTTTTAAAAGCAAAATATTCTATTTAAAAAATAATAACAAAACTTAGATTTTACTTAAATCATTCTTTAAAAACTAAACTAAATTCAAGAAATACACAATCAACACTTAGCTTGTAATTTTTTTTTCCGACCCCAAAGTTGTTCTATAATTGATTTTTATTAATATTAATGAAAAGATTTATTTTAAATGGTTGACTCTAAATTTTTGATTTTTTTAAAAACAAAGGAGCAATCTTTATCTTTAAAAAGGACCAAATTTGTATTACTTTTGTTTTTGAAAATTTATTTGTTCACGATATTCATATTCTTTGAAATTTATTTCTAGCAAACAAATATTTCTCTCATAAATTCCAAGAATTATCTACCCCTGTTAAATGTTGACTACCTCTACCTAGCTTGTTAACCAAAATGCATAAGCTGATATAATATAATATAATACAAGTAAACTTTGTCTATGATGAGCTCATTATAAATATACTCACTTCCAACAGTATGAAAACAGCAAATGCCACGCCACTGGCCAAGTATAACAGACAAGGATCACGAACCATGCCTGGAGCGTACACAAAAAAAGCAATCAGATGAAAGTTCTTCCTAATGGACGTTGATGCTTTGGAATCACTCGTGATTTGTATGCATACAAAAGCAATAGCAAATAATGAACAACAACCCCAATACAACATCAATATTACCTGTAGAAGAAATTAAGTGTAATTTTTCATTACTACAGTTATTATACACAATGTTTATCAACAACAATTACATAATATGTGAATAGCAATGTATATAAGATAAATGTGTTCTCACAGTGTAACGGTCCTTAATGATCCAATTCAAGATTTTCAACACCGGACTACCATCAAGGATGACGTGTAGAGGAAACACAATCATGACAGACACAATAATGGCGAATATTGCATAAAACCAACCAGGAGAAGTGTGCAGTCTTTCTATTTTATACACAGCAAGAGCAAACACTGATACACCAATAATTCCAAACTGAAATATAAAATCATTATTCCATATGCGGTTTCTATCTATGGTATACTAAATCTATGACACTATTAATGGGAACAAACACCACTTACTTGAAGTATCAATGTAAAAACGTCAAAGCAGGATTGCAGACGATACGGCGCCAACATGTTTGTGACAGATGATATGAAGAACAACAGTACGGCCTGTGAGATTACAGTGGCCTCTCCATATGTGAAACTTAAAGGACAGCTTGACACTGTAAACTCCAGCAACCAATGGTAAGAGAGAGCGCAAAACACAGCACATGTCACATTAAAGCCTATACCTGTAATAAAAAAATAAAGTGTGTGTTACTAAAAGATAATCATAGACTAATGACGAAAAAGTGCCATTAAGGAATCAATAAAATCATACCATCCATAAACGTTTAAAATAATACACTGGGTACCAGTTAAAATAATATAATTGTTCAGAACGATTTTAAAATTAAAAAGTTATATTAAGAAGTTACAATTGAATTTTAATAAATGATCATTAATAAAATTATTTCATTTTTTAAGTATAAATAACATGACAAACTTATATTAGTAATAGGTACATTCTTTAAAACACGATATAAATTAAGAATTATAATTATTTTTTGTGTACATAATTCAAAACAAATTATAAAAAATATTGAAGTCTTTAGGAAAAAATTAAAAGTGGTCCCTACGTACTATACATATCCCTCGTTTTTCTCTTTTCTACTGCTAATCAATAACTTTTTTAGTAAAAAAAAAGAACAGAAAAATATTTAAAATGCTTAATATATTTCTCATTAATTTTGGACACCTCTGATGGCTCCATAAGGAACAAATGAACTTATACTCTGGAATTGGGGTTGTTTATGGACACAGTTGATGTTTTGTTGCCATCTTGTGTACTTTTTGACGCTGAGTATAATAGTGTGAACTAAAATACACTAGCATCAACAGTTTTCTAATTAATCTATTTTGAAAATTCAGTATTTTCAGTCATTATATGAAATACCTACTATTTTAACTGTTTTCAACGACGTTCTTGTGACATACTGGTTAAGGCATTAGATTAGAATGCGGTGATTCTGGGTTCAAATCTTACACGGTAAACTAAATAGTTTGCATTTTTTTCATCTGTGACTAACCAGAGGCAACATGATAAATATTAATATTAATTGTGTTATGATGCATTAATGTTGATTTACAATAATTAGAGCCACTTTATTTTATTTTAATACGATGTTAATATTTTATTATAATTTGAAATTATTTACGGAGTATTCATTAAGTGTAAATGAATATTATATGAAAATCAATTTTTGTTTTTCGTAAATGTTGTATATAACTAAATAATTTTTAGTTCAACATTTAAATTCAATTCTTCCAAGCTGATTATTATTATTGTGTATTGTTGAAGTTCCGCTCAAAATTTTTTTATTGAAGAAATGATTCATAATTTATTTAAAATTCAACACACCCATCAAGAGTAGCTACCCAAGATGCAAAAAACACCCTAAGATGTGAAGTACACTTTTTTCATTTTTATCATGTATATACCACCCCCCACACAATAATGAATGCGTTGACTTGCCCATGTCCGTGTAGAGAGTGAGCAGCTGAGCAACAACAGCCGCAGTGACAATATAACTAAGTGGTTTGGCTGGGAAACGGTCCGAATGAAGCATGTTAGCCACAGCGCTCACTAGGAGACCGACGCTTAGTATCGTCGAGATTGTGTATGGTCCAGAGTTGTTGCCACAAGTGTAATAACTTGCAACAATCGCGCACGGCAACAAGCACGTCAGCCATAGCCCTGGTGTGGCGTTCCTCCTGAAATGCATAAACGATTACAAAATAAATTAACAATAAAATAAGTAATTTTTTTTTTTTATAACAAAAATGTTTACTATCTATTCAAATAACTAGTACAATAAAAGAATTAAGTTAAATGCATTGAATGGTCTTCCCAAAAACTCAGAGTAGGTATCTAACAGACTTATATGTTTTGATGAAAGAAGTTATATGACTATGGGACTTTAAAGTTTTTTCAATATGGATCAAAAGAAACTCACTAGAATTCTATACTTGATTACAACTTTTTTTTTTTTAAGATCATTAGGTATAAACCGATTTGTTGTCTCTGTCCATCATAATATGTGGAGTATGACAAAATAGTTTAATTTTTTTCCAAACAATCCGATCAATACACACCCTTCAAAGGTATCTGACCCAAAGAGCGAAGAATCTCCGTGGTGTAAAGTATGTCCGGTTTTCTTGTCTATACTTTACTTTTTACACAACCACCAAAAGTATCTTACTCGAGGAGCAAAAAATAACCATTGTGTGAAATGTGTCCGACTTTTTTCAATGTTTTCAGATACTGAGAAATTATATTACCAACCTACAATATTTTAAAATTGTAATAACAAAATGAATACAAGGCAAATTTATACACATCAAATTTGAAACATAACATACTAGATGAATCGATTTAAAATTGTATACCAATAAAACAAACATTATAGAGGTTAACTCTTTTTTTATTTAAAAATCATTTAACTAATTTCAAATATACAAATAATAAAATAATTGAATTATTTTAAATTATACTCATTACAACTAGATTTATTATACTAGAAACTTATAATTATTTATTATTTTATACCTTAAAGTTTAATTTATAATATTAAAAATTATTAAATAATCAAGTGTAATTACTATTTCCAAACACTGTTTTTTATAAAAATTGTTTGTTTATTAATAAGTAACTTAAAGACTACTTACACAATTTTTTTATGCTAGTATACGTCATATTGCAGTGTGAATGTATAGATCAGTTGCAAGTTGGTTATTTTTGTTATTATTAATTTTGTTTGATTATTATTTATATAATTTGTATAAGCAATGCAATTCATTTGATAATTTCATTAATTTAATTTCTATAATTTATTAGAATATTTTAGATTCCGAATAGAGTGAAAAAGCTAGTATTTTTTTCTGTAAACCCTTTTTCATATAAAAGTACTTCTCCAAAAGTTTTGACTAGTAACTTATTGAATCAGAATTTGCCTTTACATGGTATTTTTAAAAAGCAATTTTTCAAAATTTTCAATTGTTCTCAAAATTTAGGAAAAACTAATAAAAATTTGACAAAAAGCCTTAAAAACCATTTTTTTTTTTTTTTAATTTAATTACTTCAAACCTTATGAAAATTTAAATAAAGATGGACAATAATATGAAAACTATTTTGGTATAAGAAAATTTTGAAAATGTACAAGAAAAATTGTTGGAGAATTTTTTCCAACACTTCTCATAAAATTTTTTTCTCCTGTTCTAAATTAATAGTGAGATATAAAACTGGCCGTGAAAAAAATAATTATTTTGTAGCATTACTAACTTTATAATTCTTAAGTAAAATTTTCTTATACGAACTGAAGCTTCACTCAGAATTGTTTTATTAAAGAAATGATTTATTGTTTTAATAAAATTTAACACACCCACCTAATCCAACCCAAAGAGCGAATAATACCAATGGTAAGAAGTATGTTCGGCTTTTTGATATTGATTATTCTCACCACAAATATGTTTATTTAATTAGTTTTATTATAATTAAAAAAAATATTTTTTGTTTGAATTGAACATAAACAATTTAAAAGATCTCAGTTCATAATTTTTTTTTTTCAAAATTTTAAAATTATTGTTATTTGAATTATATTTTTCCAACTTCGTTCTTCATGAATTTTTATGAATTTATAACTCATAAAATAGTTTCTACTCAATTTAATTTTTTTTATATGTATATACAATTTTACTTTACATTAAATATTTAGCTATTTGCAAAAAAGTGACAAGTCTATGTGCATAAAATGCATTTTCAAGAAGAAGGTTCATAGCGACCAGAAATAAAGGGGTCATCAGTTTAAAAAATAAAAAAATGAACTACTAGTTACACTGCTAATTACATATTTTGGTAAAACTATATAAATATATATATAAGTATGTGTATTATATGTACATGTTTTTAATTTTAAATGCATATAAATCTGTATCATATTAATAACAAATATGAAGCAAGTACATTCAATTAATATTTTAAAAAAGGATTAATATTCTTCAAAATACAAAAAGTAAATAAATCTATATTTGAATTGATTTTAATAATGAAATTCTTAAATACAATATTATTTTATACTATTAAACATAAGAATTTAACTATTTTGTTTTTATATAAAAACTTGTTTATCATCTTTAATATTTAAAAAATATATACTGTCTACATAAAAGAATCTTGTATAATTACACATTGTTACTGACATTAAAATGAAAATATAAACATTAAAAATTAAAAAAAAAAAATTACAAATATTATATCATATTTTATGAACTAGTTTATTTACTCGAATGTGTATTTTGTGGTAGTCATTAAAAAATAATACTGGAAATAATTAAGTTATAAAATGTTAATGCTAAAATTATTGTTTAACAAATCAATAATAAATTGAATACAAAAACATAATTTATTAACATATTTAATCGCTGAATAATTGAATAACTGTTTTCTATTTATCATTTGGATCTCCAAACCGATCCATTATCTTCACCTGAGCAGTTAAGTCAATCTGTACTTTTTTCCTTAAATAAAATATTGGACAATCTCGACTAGTGCAGATTACTTCTTCGTGTAAACTACCCTGACAACGTTGACATTCAGTCCATAGGCGGCAAAACTTTTCTTGTAAGTCATTTACTTTAACACGTTCTTTGCAATATAGTTCACTTTCTTTGGGTACACAATATTTACATAAAGCATTTTTTTCTTCGCCATTAGGTAATACACTTTTACAACCAAGACATACTTCTTTTTTTTTTGTGAATGCCGACAATGCACTTACTTTTGATGTTACCATAGCTTTTTTGCGTGTATGATCTCCTTTCAATAAAACAGATTCTGCTTTGTCACCTAGGATTGGGGAAAAAATTCGGACCAATGGCTTAGAAAGTTGATTTTCCAAATAATAATTAAAATCAATAGGTATATTGTTCTCCAAAACAAATATTGGATCTTCAGCGCGTTGATAAGCTGGTGAGCCTTTTGTACCTGTAGTTAAAACATACGGTATACGGTCACCTAGTTTTGGTGCATTTCCAGGATCTCTTTTTTTCATCTTAATTGATAACTCAACATGAGCTTGTTTAGCAGCATAATCAGATTTTGTTAATTCTTTGGTAATAACTAACTGAGATATATCGATTCGATTACATAATAGATCACTGATAACTTCTTTAGCATATGCAACAGCACCATCAGGATCTCTATCAATGAGTAATTTTTGCAAACAGGTATTAATCATATTAGCTACTAATGGTGAATTATCTCTGCGTACAGTTTCTAATCCCTTACAATCCATCTTATCGTATTTGTCAGGACGTGTAAAGTAAAGACCTGCATAGCGCTTTTTATTAATAAGTAGATATGGAAAGTAAACCTTTTCAAAATCTAATTTTATAGGATTTATGAATTTTGTTGTAACATATTCAGCTGCTTCACGTCCCAATTCCATGGCTTTCTCAATAGTTTTTACTCCAAATTTGACCATTACAGAATCAGTGTCTCCATAAATAACTATAGCATCATGTTCATAGCCATTTGCTATACAATACTTTTGTTCAACTTCTTGTTTGGTGCGTTCAATCATCATTCTACCATATGAAGTAACACTTGTTGATATTTCTAAGCATGGTAACTTGCCCACTTGTGCGCCAGTAAACCCATAAACAGAATTTGCACTTATTTTTAATGCTAATTGTCTACCATCCAATACCTTTTTTTTGAAAGGATCAGTTTCAGATTTAAGGTCTGTTTTTGCTTTTTTACGCGCAGACAGAAGATTTTCTAAAATTTCTGGTAATAATCCTTTACGTTTTGTATTAGACAAAAAGTAGCTACCAGATGGAGTTTTTGTATAATCATTTTCAGATAAATTTAGAAGACTTATAGTTTTTTGTGTCAACAGTGTAGTATAACATAAATTATGTGCCATCATTATACTTGGATACAGAGAAGTAAAATCTAATGTTGCAATTGGGTCAGCATAATAACCTTTTATAGGTTCTATTACAGTAGCTCCCTCAAATTGTTCATCCGACATACCACCAGCCATTGTAGGCATAATATAATCTTTTTCTTGTGCAAGACGAAGTAACTGAGAGACAACTTTTGCTTGTTGACCACCCGTCACAAGACTGCCCAATGGAACACCTGTTACTCTGGCCATTTCCATATAATTTATCAAGCACATTAATTTGTCTATAAGTTTTAATGGAAGGAATGCATCTTTTAAACAGTAAACTGCAAGACGGCGTCTTGTTTGAGGTGTGCCATTTTGTAAATCAGTTATAATGCTGTGATGAACATCTTCTTTTTGTTCTTGTAGAAAATGATAACTCACAGAATTTAAAGAATATGATCGTAATTTATAGTCCCGCACTAGAACTAAATATAGATCAAATGGAACCCTTCCATCAATATTAATACTTTTATTTTCTCTTCGACCCATTTGTTTACTTTGAATTACTTGTTCTCTAATAACAGATTGTATGTTTTTAATACGTCCCAGGAAATTAAAATTTTTTGCATGCAAATGCTTTGCACGATTAAGCAAATAAGGTAAATCAAAATTATTAATATTATATCCAGTTATAATGTCAGGATCACACTCCCGTACAAATGCAGCCCATTTTTCAAGCAAATCATTTTCTCTTTCACAACTTATAACTTGACTGCCAACAATTGGCGCACATGTATTTAATGTAAAAACATTTCTAATTAACCTTTTATTTTCAACTTGTACCATATTAGCAATTTGAATAACAGGATCCTTGTCTGGTTCAGGAAATATACCTTTACGACCTGCACATTCAATATCAAAGCTGAGAATACGGAAAGGTGCAACTTTACTCCAATCTCCTTCTGGAGCATGAGCTATCAAATTTTGCCAACCAATATCAACTTCTAATTGACATCTAGAATGTACATTTAAATTAGAACCACATCCACGTTTAGTGTAAAAACCAGCAGGAAGTTCAATCCAACTGCAACCAACAATTTTTAAATCTACCATAAATCGCATATCATAATCAACATTAGTTTCAAACATTCTATAATTATGTCCTGGAAAAACAGGAAATACTTGTTCTTTTTCCAAAAGTCTTTTTGCTGCAGGTACCAATTTTGGTAAGGCCATAGTGATTTTTAAATATTTTTCTAGTTCTTCACCATGATACCCATATAAATTCATTTTATCAACAATTTCAACCATAAGTACAGGTTCCTGTACTCTGTTTTGATTTCCACGCATATCACTTAAAACTATTGCATTTAAACGGTTTTTAAATTCTTTACAATGTTGAGAACCAAAACCTTCAGGTGCATTAGTATAAAAGTATGGCGAAAAACCATGAACATTACAGCATACAGAATTACCTTCCATGGTAATTCCAAACATTCGAGTGATAGGGACTGGTCCAGTTTGAGCGCCACTCATTCCCTTTATTGGTTCACCAATATAATTGTCAATAGTAAGTTGCTGAAATGCTAAACTATTAGTCTCTGGATTAATTTCTTGTAAAGGTGGTCTACTCCATAAAGCACTGGAACCTTCTTGCTCAGGACCCTCACCCAATATATCTGGTGACAATTCAAGTTCCTTATCCATTTCCTCCATAATTGCAAGATCATTTTCAAACATGGATTGATTGTAATCATCATCTTCAGACTTAAATTTTTTCTTAAAACTTCCGGATTTATCCGAAGAATTTGGTCTTTTTTTATTAAACATCTTTCTTGAGATTTTATAAAAGTCTGCAATAAAAACAAATTTAATAAAGGGTTATACTGATAGTAATACAGAAAGTATTTTAAAGTAACAAATTAAAATGAAATTTCATGTAACCTAGGTAATTATGGTATAAAAAGTTAACTTAGTGATAATAAATAATCCATAGAATATTATAATTAAATAACAATTGTCATTATTCATACAATTTAATAATCAAGGCTCAGGACTTCATGCTTTTTCATGTTTGTTCGGAAAACATGTAGGAAAAATCGGATTTGGTACATACTTGTTTTGTGATACAAAGATTCAAAATTTAAAAAATAGTATTGCATAATTTTACATATATTCAATTTTTATCCCATAAATGTATATTTTTTAATTTATGTTTCACTACATATTTTACCATTAAAAAAAATAATAATTATTATCACGAAAAATCAATGTTTTAAAACAATTAAAAAAACATAAACAATAAACAAAAACATTATTGAAATTAAATTTATATATATATGCACATATATTTTTTATTTTAAGCGCACAGTCCCAAGCCCTGTTAATAACCAATTAAATACAAGAAATTTATTTTTAATGAAACACAATAAATATTAATCAAAAATCCTTGGATATGATTATTTGTTCTTAGAAATAAAATACAATTAAAAAAATCAGAGTAGCGTAGGTTAAATTAATCCAGAAAATGCAAAATCTTAATTGTGTTGATATATTTGTCAAGGACGAAGTAAAATTTATTCTAATATCCATTTGTTTTACTCTTACAGGGATTTAAATTGACAATTATTTAAGGTTGTCAATTTATTCAATTGTATAAAAATTTTCTGATTTAACAGAGTAAATAGCGAACCTCTTTTCATTAATAATTAAAGTTAGTAATATACATACATACACTAATAATTAATTTGCATTAGCTTCAATACATTAACATTAGCCTTTCAAATAACTTTTTTTTCTATTATGCAGAACACAACTATTTTATTTAAATCTAAAATTTTGAAAAATATACATATTTTAAATGACACCCTATTAAAAAAGGCCAGACATACTTCACACCAAGAGTATTCTTTGATCCTAAAGTAGGATTTGGTGGGTGTGTTAATGTTTAAATAAACAATAAATAATTTCTTCAATAACACAATTCTGAGAGGATCTTTAGTTTATATAAAACAATTTTACCTAAAAATTATAGTTCATTATCATTAAAAAAAAAAAAAAAACTATTTTTTACTCAGCCAGTTTTACATCCTACTGTAAATAAAAAAACTTACCCCCGAAAAAAAAAAAAATCACATTAAAAATTCTTTCACCAAAATATTTTAATATCTTTAATATTTTTATTTTTATTAAGTTTGGATTACAAATATAGAATGTTTTAAAGGCATTTTTAACAAATTTTGGATAGTTCACCTAAATTTTGAAAAACTATTGAGAATTGGATGCTCTTAATATATGTATTAGATTTAAAGAAACGATAAATCATTTCTTCTAGAAAATATTTCAAAGTGGAGCTTTAGTTTATTCAAAACAATTTTACTTAAAAATTATAAAGTTTGTTATTAAAACAGAAAAAAAAATATTTTCTACTCAGCCAGTTTTTTTTAATTTTTTAATCAATAAAAAAATATTTAACAATTTTATACTCGTTTATAATAGAATCATAGATTTTTAATATATCTATAATAAATAAAGAAAAAATATTTTGAAGAGAAAAAAATTTCCAACATTTTTTTTCACATTTTCAAAATTTCCTTGCAACAAAACATTTCACATATTATTGTCTATTTAAATTTAAATTTTTATAAAGTTTGGATTAAAAATAAAATAGTTTCCTAGGAATTTTTATCGAATTTCGGGTAGTTTTTTCCAAATGTTGAAAGAATAGTTCAGAATTTCGAAGAACAACCTATCAAAAATACTATCTAGAGGCAAACTGTGATTCAAAAAATTGCTGGTCGAAACTTTTGAACAAGTATTTCTGTACGAAAAAGTATTACAGAAAACAAAGAAGAATATACATTAGCTCCTTTGCTCCACTCACAAACAAATTATTGTATAAAGACTAGCTTTTTCATTCAATCCAGAATCTAAAATACTAAGTAGATACTATAAATAATATTGCATAACATCAATTATAAAGTGATAATATTTTATTAGGACACAGAAGTTAGTACATATAATCTGTATATTTATTTGATAGGTACAGTAAAAAATCTGATTAAAATGATTTAAAATAATTACTTAGTATTATAATCCATAATAAAATCTAGGTTAAATAAAACATTTATTTAAAATACACTGACCTGTATTGTAAATTATTAGATTTTGATGCTAAATTAATGTTTTCATACATGAATTTGCTTACATCATTGATAGTTAACATGGCATAACGTGCATAGAACTTTGACGTTTAATAATATTAAATTCTGAAAAATAAAACATCACATTAAATGAAGAACATTAATATTTTATTTAATTAATACAAATGAGTGTTTCAAAACACTAATATCACAGTTTAAACTAGGCAAACATTTGAAAACAGTACACTACACCTATACGCCAAGGAGTGAATATTGCTCAATAAATAATGGACACATTAATTATTTGAATACTTCTTTCGTTTTCAGGAACTTATCGGGAACATAGTTCCTTTTTCATATGAAAGAACATATAAGAATTTTGTTCTTTTTTTTTAAAGCAACACATTTTTTTTCTCCTTTCTTCATTCACTTACGCTCAAGGCCGTCCCGTGAGTGGAGTTGAGGGTGAAACCCCTCCACTCAAAATTTCAGTCGGAAAATTTGAAATTTGTTATTAAACTAGTCAATGTGTCAAATGTTTGGTATTTAATAAAATGATACATTTATTTATGTACATAATAATTATTATTGTAATAACTTATGAGCAATACACAAGTGTAAAATATAATTATAAAAAATAATAATAATAATACAACTTTGTATAAGCTTTTGGTTTATTAATAGGGTGGTAACAAAAGAAGTGCAATGGATGTGTAATGGGCAAGACCCCCAATTATGGCCCAATACTTAATTTGTATTTTATTATTTTTGTGTGCCTATTACGTTTTTGAAATACCTCCCTCCCTTATTTTCTCCTAAAATCACACCTGCACAAAGTGGAATCTAACTCCATATGCATTATTAAGTCGCTAAATACTTAATACTTCTAAGAACTGATTAACAATAACACATTGAACCAAAAACTGAGTTAACACAAATTTTTTCGATCCATTAAACATTACTTATGAGTGAAGTTCGGTGATCAAACAGTCGATTGTTATCACAGTATCCTGTAATATGCAATTAACGAGAAAAATTATCTAAATACCTACATCAATTAAAACAACATCAATAGTAATAAATTAAACAATAATAATAATAATAAAAATAAAAGATCTATAATGATATTATTTCATATCATTTCCGAGTATTAGGCATAATTACATTTCAAATAAGTTTACATACATACTAAAAAGTCTGTTTGAATGCGTTGAACTCGATCGAACAGTACCAATCGGTCTAACTATGATTTACGACTATGTAAAAGAAAACGGTAGAACTGAAGCCGAGTGCAGAATATGTGGTAATGATTTAATTACCTACGCAACCCTTACAATTACCTAATCAATATGAGGTGTCAAATTCCAAATCCTGACTGGAAACCAATCGATATCAAACTTCGGACATTCTACCAGGGTGTATGAAGCATGAGTTGGCGCAGCAATTGGTTTTCGTACTTAGGGTCTTCCACAAACTACATTTACTATTGACTACAATTTATTATGACATTCGAGTGTTCGACTTTAATACTTTGGTAGTAATCGCGTGATATGGGAAACAGAACAGAGGACAACACAATAACCTCGAAAAAAAGCGGGAAAACGGTGATAACGGTCTGTTGTCAATTGATACGATTAAAGATACCATAAACATGGTATTTGATAATATGTATACCTTTAATCGTGTCAATTGATAACGTTAACGTGGTCATGGAACGCGAAATCAATTTTTCAATTTAATGCCAATCGTCGCCGGAATTTCGTTAAAAAGGCACAATGTAAGTGAAGTTTAACTACATCGTAGACCGAGAAAACGTCGTTGATCATCATCTTGCCAGCCGTCGACCACGAAAGTAATCAAAATCATAAACACATAAGAGAATATTTATTAAGTCTATGATCAACTATATCTGACTATTCAAATTATTCGTCATGACCGCCGAAATCCCAATGGATTTTTTACTCCAAGAGCACCGTTTCGAATTTTCTCGAACCTCTTGACTCTTTCCGCTCCCACCTATTGTAGAGGAAAAGTAAGGGGGGTTAATTATTGGATTTCCGTTCACCGCCATATTACCAATTACCATAGCACTTGGCCAGCACGCCGTATTTTTAACGAACTGTTTTGTGACACACATCTTTACGTGACATATTACTCAGCTATCCTCTACTCCAGACTTTTGGTAAGTTTAACTTTGATTTTCATTTTCATCGAATTTTTCTCTCGCTTGTTCATATTATTAAACGAAGCAACTGGAGTTTTATCGCGCTTAAAATGACTAAGTGAAATGAAATCATGACTTGACTGACATAACGTTCCACATTTATTCTATGAAAATCACGCGACATACGCATCAAGTCTATCGTTCACTGTTTTAAAATGTATACCATTCTCTTGAGATTTCGTTTTATCATCATATTGTCTTTGATACTGCATTTGCTCGAAAACATTCTAATATCCAACATCTAAACTGAATCGTTAAATAAGCGAATTTACCTTATATTGGAATTTTAAAGTTTTTTTTTTTTTGGTATTTGTTTGTCAAGTTTTTATTCTCTCAGCTTTTCTGCTTCTTTAACCTCAGTTATATTACATTGTTCTGGTGGTTACTTACTGTAAACTTTGTCCCCCACGTACATTTTTGTGATCAATTTTTTTTTTTATGTGAAATAGTTATATATATATATATATATATATACGAATTTAGGCTTGTATGAAATAAACATTTAACATGGTTCATTTATTTATAAGTACCTAGGCAATACAGTGAAACTTAGGTTACCAAAGTCCATTATTCAGAAGTGGGGTTTAGCTTGCAATAAATACTTCCCTGTTCCCTATAGAGTGTTGTTTCACTGTAGAGGTGGTTTCACTGTATCTGTTTTGTCAACTATTAAATGTTACCTAATTTTTGATTGTAATTTTATAGGTATCTTAAAACAAATGTTTTGGGTTAATTATTATGAGATTATGTATTTTTGGTATAGTTGGGTAAATTAAAATATCTTGAATGGTTAATGATTTTTTATTTTCTGGATATAATGGCTTGGGTTACAAATAATATGTAATGTATAGGTAGTGTAAAGATTCCCATTCCCATGCGATTTATTACACCTTATTACAATATTAGGTTTTTAAACTATTTAAACGTCATTACTTTTATTTTATTTTTTCTCTTTCTGGAAAAACTCATAAAAATAATTGTCCAAAAATGTTGAACAGTATCATTATAGATCAGAAATTAAACCCAGATGATACGTTAAAGAGATTATGTTTTCAAATATCTCAATACTTATTACAAAAAAATTATAAAAAATATGCTGGAATTTTCATACACTTCATACACAAATTTTTACAAACTACTAGAAATAGTAAAAAAAACACTTCTTAAAAATTTCAAAATCATTTGATCAATGTTGAGTTAAGTATAGGCAGTAAGTTTATTTCATAAAATTTTTAATTCTTGATTTTAAAACTTGTAAATTGAATATGACCTCATTCCAGTTAGTTTATTTATATGGCTCAATTAAATTTTTAGATATAATCAATTGATAAAAATAAAATAAAATGATCTATTAACTAGTATTACACTGTGGGATGATAAACTAGTAAACAAAGATAACTACAAATAATTAAATACACTAATGTATCATAATAATAAAACCATATTAAAATGAGTAGGTAAAACTGGAAAAATATAGTTGGTTTTATTTTTGGTTTTCACTTAATTTAACCTGTATTAATTAATGAACCTATATTGATAATTGTTTAAATTACAAATTAACTTTAGTTATTGTGTCCTAATATAATTTGTTTTTACTGTTAACAGGATTTTTCAAGATAATTTGTTCCTATTATTTACTACATCACATTAATTTATTAAAATGGCCAAAACTCCTGCTGTTGGTATCGATTTGGGTACTACCTACTCATGTGTAGGTGTATTCCAACATGGTAAAGTAGAAATCATTGCTAATGATCAAGGAAATCGTACTACTCCCAGTTATGTTGGTTTTACTGACACTGAACGTCTCATTGGTGATGCTGCCAAAAACCAGGTCGCCATGAATCCCAACAATACAATTTTTGGTAAATAATCATAATTGTATTTTTAATGATGTATTTTAAATTTTATTTTATTAACTACTTTAATAGATGCCAAACGATTGATTGGAAGACGTTTTGACGATGCTACTGTACAGGCTGATATGAAGCATTGGCCATTTGAAGTAATCAGTGATGGTGGCAAACCGAAAATAAGAATATCGTACAAAGGAGAGAACAAAGTTTTTTCACCCGAAGAGGTATCTATAAATACTGAAAAATACAGTAATAATTATTAATTATTAATATATTATCATCATCGTTTTATTTTGTTCATTAGGTGTCATCTATGGTTTTGACCAAGATGAAGGAAACTGCTGAAGCCTACCTGGGAAAGACGGTCACAAACGCTGTCATCACCGTGCCTGCCTATTTCAACGACTCCCAGCGTCAGGCCACTAAGGACTCTGGTACTATTGCCGGTTTGAACGTTATGCGTATCATCAATGAACCTACTGCTGCTGCTATTGCATACGGTCTAGACAAGAAGACGTCTGGCGAGCGTAACGTTCTCATCTTCGATTTGGGCGGTGGTACTTTCGATGTATCCATTTTGACCATTGAAGACGGTATATTTGAAGTAAAATCAACCGCTGGAGACACTCACTTGGGAGGTGAAGATTTCGACAACAGAATGGTGAATCATTTTGTTCAAGAATTCAAACGCAAGTACAAGAAAGACGTGACGTCCAACAAAAGAGCTCTGAGACGTTTGAGAACTGCTTGTGAACGTGCCAAGCGTACTCTTTCTTCGTCTACCCAGGCTAGCATTGAAATCGATTCCCTGTTCGAAGGAATCGACTTCTACACTTCCATCACCCGTGCTCGCTTCGAAGAACTAAATGCTGATCTGTTCCGCAGCACCATGGAACCGGTTGAGAAATCTCTGCGCGACGCCAAGATAGACAAATCTGCCATCAACGACATTGTCTTGGTCGGAGGTTCCACTCGTATTCCCAAAGTACAAAAGTTGCTGCAAGATTTCTTCAATGGCAAAGAATTGAACAAGTCGATCAACCCCGATGAGGCTGTTGCGTATGGTGCCGCAGTACAAGCTGCAATCTTGCACGGTGATAAATCTGAAGAAGTACAAGATTTATTGTTACTCGATGTCACTCCTCTGTCATTGGGAATTGAAACTGCTGGCGGTGTAATGACTGCCCTGATCAAGCGTAACACGACCATCCCGACTAAGCAAACTCAGACTTTCACCACCTACTCGGACAACCAACCCGGCGTGTTGATCCAAGTGTACGAAGGAGAACGTGCCATGACAAAAGATAATAACTTGTTGGGAAAATTCGAGCTGACTGCTATTCCTCCAGCACCGCGCGGAGTGCCCCAGATCGAAGTCACTTTCGATATCGATGCAAACGGTATTTTGAACGTCAGTGCTGTTGAAAAGTCGACAAACAAAGAAAACAAGATCACTATTACCAACGACAAAGGACGTTTGAGCAAGGAGGATATCGAGCGCATGGTCAACGATGCAGAAAAATACAAAGCTGAAGATGAAAACCAGAAGAATGTCATCGCTGCTAAAAACGGCTTGGAATCCTACTGCTTCAACATGAAGAGCACAATGGAAGATGAAAAAATCAAAGACAAAATCCCAGAAGCTGACAAGACAGTAGTGTTAGACAAAGTCAATGACACCATTAAATGGTTGGATGCCAACCAATTGGCTGACAAAGAAGAATATGAACATAAACAGAAGGAATTGGAAGCAGTTTGCAACCCAATCATCACCAAACTGTATGCTGGTGCTGGTGGTGGTGTGCCTGGTGGCATGCCAGGTGGTATGCCCGGTTTCCCAGGTGGCGATCCTGGTGCAGCTGGGGCTGGGGCTGGTGCCGGTACTGGGCCAACTATTGAAGAAGTCGATTAATTCAGCTCTATAGAACACATTCCTTAAGATGCCTCACAAATTTCTTGAACAGTGGTCATATATAAATTTAAATTTAAATCCTTCCATAATTAATATTTTTATTTTTTTTTTTTTGTGAAATTACACATCCCCTATTTCATTGTATACAAGGAGATTTTTTCAACTTAAAGCTGAACCCGTATTAATTATATTCCAAGTAAATAATTTATACTTTGTTCTAAACATTAAAGGAATCATTTTTTGAGACAATGCTTGTATTTACAACACATCATTTACCTTATAATGTAAATAAGGAAAGTACAAATTTGCATTTTTCACTAAAGCTTTTAGTCTGTTTATTATAATGTTAAAATGTTTGTCCTTTTTTATTTACTTACATTATAATTAATATTTATACAAACTCAATGCTCTTATTATGTTAAGAATGTCTACAATTTTGACCTTATAAACCTATTACCACTAACTAAGATTGGTGCATATTAAGTATATAATACATGTAACCATTGATTATACATAATATAGATACTCACTGAGACCACTTAGTTTACCACTTGTTTTACAGAGACATTGCTACATTGCCTTTGAAAAGTGCTAGGGTGTTATATTAGTTCTAAATATAACACTAGTGCCTCCCGGCGGTGGCAACATTCAACTCACGAAAAATATTTATATATGAAGTAGATTTATATACTATCTTTTTTAATCAATGATATAACTCATAAAACTAATCCATGGTACATTGTAATAAGGTACTTGTGTTCATTATTGAATTGAAAATATTAATATATTTTTCTTAAATGTTCAGTACAAACTGAAAGTCAATTCTCTGTTTAGAATGGCAACGTACACGCCAGATGCGTTTTGTACAGACTAAAACAATTCTTTAGAATGCAAGTTAGTGAAGCAATATTAGATTTTTTTGTAACAATTTTATGGATCTTGTGTTTACAACGTTAGTTAAACAGGGTTTTCAAGTATTTATATGTTTTAGAAAACATACTAAATAATAAGTAATAATATAAAAAATATTAACAATATTTTTTATTCAAAATGACATTTTAAGTAAAATAAATTGTGTAACAGTATAATTTGAATTATAATTTCCATTACGAATTATTCTAATACTATGCCATATTTTACAGTTGTTATCTGTCTATGGACTAGTTCAATAGAAATACATATGTTACATGTTATTCATATAATTTATAAATAAAGAAATTTGTGTTTGACTACCAAAACTGTATATTTTGGACTTGGATTGATATCTATAAAATGATAGTGGTGAACAGTTTAATTTTAATCAAAAACTGAAGACTTCTTTGGCTGAATTACTGGTTTTTCGTGTTAACTGCATTTCATTTTTTTTCCTGTGCCAACAGTAACTTATGTACTCTCATACGAAGGTGTAACATTCAATGAAATATTTTATGGTATATTACTAATTATGATGGTTCTATATTGTGAATTTGAGTGATAGGTTGATAGTTAATACAGCACATTTAACACTTGCATACATAACTTGACTGTTAAAACTAGAAATGTATAATTGGGTAGTTATTATTTATTAATTCTTCAAAGGAAATTTTAAGGAAGACTGGAGAAATTTGAGTTATTTGAATTTTTAGTTACTATAAGATTGTTTTTTTGAATGTTTTACACTGAACAAATCATTAATAAATACAATTTTCTTATTTTTTACTATATAGTGTACAGTTATAAATAAATTTCAAAAGTTCCTGTTTGAAAACAGCTAAAATCCTATTATAAAATTAAAGTCCTATGAGCAGGTTTTAATCCCTAGGGAACCTTCCCCTGGGCACATCACTGGAAATACAATTCAACTTTTGACTGTTTTTGTAAAGGATATAGATATATCAGGGACGGCGAACCTTTTGGTACCTGTGTGTCAAATAAAAATTTTAATTTTGATTTTATTCTCCATACATGTCAGCAATTTTACCGACCAATTTTTATTATTATTATTTTTTGGTTACTAGCTTAAATTAAAGCAATCAAACACATAAACAGGATTTTATTCATTGTTCAATTCAAACTTTACTTATATGTACGATTACACGTTAATATAAATACATACATAATTTTTACCGATTTTTTCATAGAAAGAGAATAAAAAATAAAAAATTGTATTTTAATTGGCGCGTCACTGAAATAGTGTGCGTGTGTCATTCTGTGACACGCGTGACATAGGTTCGCCTCGCCATCCCTGATATATATTATTTAATTCTTCACGATAAGAGAACAAAAAAAAAAAAAATAATATGCTTACAATTTAAAAAAAGTGTGTACTTCATACCTCAGATGTGATACTCTTGATGTGTGTATTGAATTTTAAAGAAACTGTAAATTATTTCAATAAAACAATTTAGAGTGGAGCTTCAGCTCATGCACAGTAATAATTATCAGTTTAAAAAATTGACCTTAGATGTTAACTTGAAATTATTTTTGTTACATTTAACATTTACAAAAAGAAAATTGATTTTCATATATTTACTTAGACCGAATGAGTACTCCATAAATAATTTCAAATTACATTAAAATATAAACATAATAATAAAAAAGATGGACGTAATTAGATCCTCGTGTCAGATACTCTCTTGGTGAGTGTGTTAAATTATAAAGAAATAATATATCAAGTCTTCACTAAGACAATTTTAAACGAATGAAGTTAATAATATAAAGAACAATAATAGTCCTCGTTTTCAATACAGCCACCAAGAATATCTGACTCGAAGAGCGAAGGATATCAGTGGTGTGTAGTGTGTCAGGCTTTCTTACCTATACTTTTTAGATTCTGAATGAAGTGAAGAAACTAATATTTTTACTATGATGTTAATTTTTTTTCTGTATACACTTTATCATATGGATCGACTTCTCCAAAAGTCTCGATCAGCAACTTTTTGAAAATTTGCCTCTAGTTAATACTTTAGAATGGTCCTTTTTTCAAATTTCTCTATTCTTCAATTTTTTTTTTTATTATTTTTGGAAAAACTACCCAAAATTAAACAAAAAAGACTTGGAAACCATCATTTTTCAATCCAAACTATATGAAATATTATACACAGGGAGACAATAATATAAGAAACGTTTTGGCTCAAGAAAATTTTGAAAATGTGAAAAAAAAATTTGATTTTTAACACTTTTTTCTTTTTCTTTATTTATTTATTTGATAAAAAAAATAAATAAAGTAAAGTATTGATGAGGAAGCCGGACGTTCTTCACACCACGGATATTCTCCACTCTTCGGGTCAGATACTCTTGAAGGGTGTGTATAATTTTAAAGAAACGATAAATCATTTCTTCAATAAGACAATTCTGAATGAAAGAAGTTAATAATAGTCGTCATTTTCAACGCACCCACCAAAAGTATCTGACCCGATGAGCGAAAAATACCCCTGGTGCTAATATGTTCAGCTTTCTTGTCTATACTTTACTTTTTTTTTTTAATAAATAAAGAAAAGGAAAAAGTAATTAATAAGAAAAAAAAATGTTAGAAAAATGTCCCAAAGTTTTTACTGTAAAAACACTAGCTTCTTCAATTCGTTCAGAATCTAAAATGTTATCACATAAAAACTAACAAAAAACGAGATATTCTTAAAATGCTGTACTTAAGTCAAAATTGATTAAATGTTTTTGAAATTTTTATAAAGTGTTCTCGTGGTCATTTTTAGTAGTTGTTAATAGTTACATGTTTCTACCTGCATTGTTTTTGAAGTTTTGTAAAAAAGTAATTTTCAATTTTATGAAAATTCCAAAATAACTTCACAACACGGATATTCTTTGTTCTTCAGGTCAGATACTCTTGGTGGGTGTGTTGAAAACGACAACTATTATTGTTATTTATATTATTAACTTCCTTCGTTCAGAATTGTCTTTTTAAAGAAATGATTTATTGTTTCAATAAAAAATTTTTCAATGTCAAATTAACTTTTATAAATCATAAACCATTGTTAGATTTATTACTAATGTTTTATATTGCACATTGGAGAAGAAACTTTAAATTTCTATTCTGTCAACTAGTAACCACAGAAAAGATGAAATTTTATCATATTTTGTATAGTAACTACAACTAATGTAGGTACTTAGAGTAAACCATAAATAATAAAAATTGGAATGTGTTTAATGGCGGTCAAAATTCTTACAGAATCTTAAACCCAAAAAAGAAGAAGGAATGTGTTACCATACATGTCCATACAAATGAGTATTACTAAAATAGTTAAAAAGAACCTACTAAAATATAAAATTGAAATTGCATGGCTGCACTAATATATTAACTGTTTTCCATTGGTTTTTACATTAAGTATAATTTACTGTTATTTCAATATGATGAACTTAAAATAATTTATTTTGAAAAGAACTTAAAACTAGTTCATTTTAAAAACAACAAGTACAAAATCATCAGATTTTATACAGCCATTGCCAGGCCATCATAGTTCTTGTAGTGCTACAACTGGTATTTTGTACTTTTGTATCAGGTAATTATCATGATAGTTTTCATAGCGCCTGACTTAAATAATATTTTTATATTCTATACACTGATCCTTAATGTATTACTGTTCTTGTTCTGTTTTCCATTTTCTGTTCCCAAAAGACTATCTTGAAGATTACTTAGAAGATTCCCCAGTTGATTTTTTACAGGTGGGTTTATTAGCTAGTAACTTTACACCCAACTTGGAATACCAGATCTAAACCTAACCACTTATGGCCAGGAAGATGGCTATTGCAGGATTCAATAAAGGATACTGGACAAAGAGAACATCAGTTTCCCAACGCAAAAATGACAAGACAGTAGCGATTTGTTTACAAAACTTAATTTTCCTGTGGTTCTCGAGAAATCATATTGATAATACAAAATTCAAAATGCATATTTTAATAATGTCTAGCCCTCCAGCTACAAAATAAAAAATATTTCTTAAGATTTGCTCAACATTAATTAAATCGGCCCTTCGAGGGGAATAGGGCGTACAACTGCATTCCCCAGGCTCTGCTTATAATATATATACATAGATAATATATTATCTATGTATATATATTATAATTATTTGTATACAATATATAAGTGCCTATGTACCTCAAAATTAAAAGTATTGGACTAAATTTTATAAGAATATCTTATAAAAGGAAATTAAATAGGATGATAAAATACCAAAATTTAGCAAATTCTAAAACATCCTAGCCATACTTTATACTATAAACCATATATTAATATACAACAGTTCAACACCAATGTATTATTATTCATTTAATATAATTTTACAAAAATAAATAATTATTTTTCATTAAAAATATAACTAATTAAAAAAATATATATAATAAACAGTTTCCAAAGTAAATCAATAGATATTATTACTATTAATGGCTCAAGGGCTACGATCTAAATTGAGCAATGTAGGTAATTAATACAATAGGATAAGTATTGAATACATGTATAAATAATAAAATATATACAAGTATCTTGTTCATTTAGCAAATATTATAATAATAATTATAAATAAAATCTTTTATCAAGAAATGTCAACTTGGTTAAATATCTTATCCTAATAAAACATAATTTACATGAATTACTTATAGGATCTATGTATCAGTCTTCAGTTCATTTAGTTAAAAGTTTTTGGTTTCTATCTGTTTAAAATAAATAATCTTATACAATTGTTTAACATTAAAATTAATGTTTGTAACAACTTTAAATGTTTACAACTGTAATGAATGTATTGCGATAAATCAAATTTATTTAATTTTATTTAAGAATACAGGAACATTCAAATTTTACATAACAAAATTAAATATGACTACATGCAACTTTATCAAGAACTTTTTGTAGTCTCCATAATCTGTATGACAAAATTTAGAAGATCCTGAGAATTTTTATAATGTCTTTTTATATAAATAATCTATTCACGTCGATAATAAATTTAAATAAATTATGCTTTCACTAGGACTTGTATTACATTTAATTCAACCTAATATATATATTAGGTAGCTTCAAATTAAGCTATGGATTTCGATAAATCAAAAAAAATACATCATTGGTGTGCTATTAGTTTCCAATTTCTTATATGTATTCTTTTAAAATATTTATATTACACACACACACACACACATATATATATATATATATATATATATATATCGAGGTCCAATAGTTTAATTTGATAACATAAAATTCATATTTTATACATTATACACTGTACATATTACTATATATTATAATACTAAATAGCTTAAACTTATCAAAAAACATTAAATTAGGTACATACAATTTCAAATGAGCAAACTGATGTCTATAATATTTTAAAGTATTAATTACTTTTATCGATAGCATGATTATCCTACATATATTTATCTAGGGCTTGAAAGTTGATGACCTTAAAAATATTAAAAAATGATAAATAAAAAAATTCATATATGATCTAATCAATATAAAAAATTATATAAATATCAAAAGCGTATATATTATTTTTCAAACTTTTACACAAATTATAGAAACTTACTTTAACTTAATATTAGTTTTTTAATAAACTCATTACTTTTTATTTTAGTTATTGGAAAATTAGTACAAATTATTAAAAATATTGGAAAATGACCAAAAAAATTTGAAAAATGATCTAATATTTAAGTATATATAAACAACTTTATTAATATAAATATAAATATATATATATATATAAATATAGCGGACTGCTCACCTTGTGAGTGTCCTTGCGACACAGTTTACTGTTCAATACAGTTGTACATAGCTTATTGGATTTAAAATGTATAAGGATATAAATAAAATATAAAATAAAGATAAAAAATGCATAATTTCTGAGCCCTATTTATTACATTTGAACCCGTGTGTACAACTCATCACATTTAACTAATAATCGGAGTACTGGATTAAGATTATAAGGAGTTAAATCATTTTTAATTAGTTGATCAAGCCTGGTCTGTAAGCCTATCAATGTGTTCATTGTACTTTGCAACTTTGTATCACAACAAAGAGAAAACTCAGACCATCTATTACACATGAACTTTAAAATACGCATGATGTACAATAAAAAACTCGTATCAGTACCCAATAATAAATCTAAGATTGATTCATTTATATCATTATTATAAGATAATGTTTGTAAAAATGCAACAAAACTAGCAGTAGGATTTAGCACATGTCGTAGCATAGGTAAAGAATTACGGCGATAACATAATACAAGTGAAATATCAATGGTACATATCATACTTTCAATAAGTATGTCGTTACGACCAGAAAATAATTGAATAATCCACTGTGCAATTGGTGTTTCTGGTATATAAGACATACATTTTTTGACACATCTATCAAGCTTCCGTAAAACATCGTTGACACAACTTTCAATTATCATCATTTCAGCATCTATTTCTTCAGAATATTCAGATTCATCAGATGAAGAATCACTAGAGGATGAAGATTCATTTCTGGTTTCCTTAATGACTGTTGCTACTGCTTTTAAAATTAATAAAACAGTGTCTTGTAATAATTTTTTATCACCATCTTCTTTTTCTCCTCCACCATATTCCCCAGCACCTTTACGAAATGGCATGTTAACCAACATGTTTTTAGTTTTTACTACCTTTACTAATTCTCTTGCCAGCATACAAGGTTCTTCTTGCATTGTGCCTTGTACAGCTAGAGTAGTTGTATAGCACAAACTTTCATTAAAAAGGTTTATGATGTTCTTCCAAACAACTGGTTGGACTTTTCGTTGCCTCAAAAGAATAAGCATTTGACCCAAGTCTGCATAAAAGTATTTGATGTTCATAACATTGAGATTAGTTTTTATAGAAACCATTGAAGTCCACAATTTAATAAATTCTACAATGGCAAGATGGCCTAATTTATGACTGAATGGTTCATTAGTAATATCTGTAAAATGGTCAAAAGATGACATGTACCTGACAAATTTTAATACAATCATTTGCCATTGAGTTTGTAAAACTTCAATAACTTTAGTTTTTACAAAATTAACACCAAATTCGGCATCCATTTCAATTTCATCGTCATCATAAATCACCTTTCGACTCACACAATTTTGAGGAATCTTTATATTCTTTTCCGAATCACTCATTTGAACATCTCTCCAACATAATACACGCTTAAAAATGGCTATAACAGGACATAGTTTATCAGGAGACCGGCGAAGGAATAAATTAGTTAATTCCTCCACCCATACAATGTCTAGTTTATTCTGTGAGCATATAAATATATCTACTAAAGCATTACTTGCGGCATATGATATGTAAGGATCTGTACATGTAAGTAAAGATACTATTTCATTCACAATACTAGTTTTATTGGAAATCAAGCAATTACTTAAGCACTCAACACTAGTACAAATAGTACCTGCAAAAAGTTGTTGAAGAGCAATGTCGCAGGTCAAACGAGCAAAACTCAAAAAATGTAATAGTCGTTCTTTACTCCAACTGTCAATATTTGAGACCGTGAAAACTTCTTTCAACATACATGTTTCAGGTAACTGACACAGACAATGCTTCGTCAAGTTCAGACTAATAGTATTTACATTTAAGTCAACTAGACTAAATTCACTGTCATCAATTTTCTGCTTTTTGGCAAGTGGCAATGTTTTGTTCATAGTCTCCTGTTATTCCATAATCCCAGTGGCCGTTCAAAATCCCTGTATCGTCACAAATTCGTTGTCATCGATAGTGCCATGATCGCCGGATTTTCGGCCCGTCACTCGAAGTCGTTTGCGGTCCGATCAACAACGACGGCTGTACAGTGCACACGCTAACAGGCACGCACGGCCTTAACCCGTGCATATACACAGATACCGTCGTTTACGTTAAACGCGAATCATATTAAACTCGTTAACATTTTTGCAGCGAAATCGAAAAAACGAGACGTTTAGAAGTGTGTTATCTGCACAGATATAAAAATAATAACATATTATTATGATTAATGATAACTATTGAAAGCAGTGAAAAATGAAGGTACTATTAAGCCGCCATCTTTGTGGAAAAGGAACATTATCAGTTACAAACGATTGTATTATCTAAAATCACGAACTAAGAATATATTATAATATTCAGACATGACGAAATTCATTTTGTCATATTATATTCAGCTAGATCCCCACGGTTATCAGTGTCTCTGTGATTAACTAGATCCTTAAAGGGTCAATTAGTTTCCCGGTCAACTAAATTCCCTAGGAACATCTAGAATCTAAAAAATCTATGCAGGCTGTAATCTGTGGTAAATGTGATAACCAGAATGATAACGTCAATGTTGTTTTTTAAATAAATACGACGGACTAAGATAAATTGGACTGACATCGAATAGACAGGGAGAGTAGGAGGGAGGAGGGACTGAGTATCATAATATATTATATTACTGATGAAGTGATGTGAAAATCTGAATAATTAGAACGCTGTCTAGAGGTAAAACTTGTTAATGCATGAAATTATATTAAAAATAAATGTTTTGAAGTTGTTTTATTTTAATTATGATCCAATTTATATTTATATACATATACCTATTCAATATTGCGTGTCACAACTATTTAAAAACAAAAAACGGTTATAATAATTATTGTACCCACTATGTAGAGAAGATCTTCTCTGCATCGTGATTGTACCATTTCGTAATAAATAATTATATTTATTTGAACAATATAATTCGCATTTGGATAGCGCTGAAGTCAATCGGATTTTCCTTGTCCCCCCTCCCGCACACCATTCATTGCGAAACATTTCCGGCACTTTTATAAATCTCCCGATTCCAGTCCATTATACCTTAGTCCATGATAAATACCAAATGTTTTATTAGTTCAACGGGGGTTTGGTCGACTCCGTTTCGCTCCGCACATAAAAAATATCCCTTGGTTTACTGTGCAACGTGGGGATATTTCGGCTGGATAAATGACTAGTTGTGCGCAGTGGTTTATAACTATGAGGTTTATTACTATGAGGGACAACTAGATCTCTATGGGCGTTTAGATTCCCTGTCAACTATAACCTCAAATCAGATCAATCCAGATGACCGGATATCATAGATAATAAAAATATGGATAGGACATTAACGTTTTATTAGCGGTCATCAAGTTTTATGAAATTCAGAACGTTTTTTTGCAATGTGATAGGTGTTACCAGTGCTGTATGTACCACCAAGAAACAAAACAATTTAATAAAATAAAATTTTTATTGTTTAAGTCATTCTATTTTAATATTAATTGAAAATAAATAAATTAACATTGGCAATAGTTTAATAAAAGAGGAATTTTCCCATTTAAATAAAATAATATCCAAACTTAAACAAACGGCCTCAATATCTTATCAGTTCAGGACCACAAAATATAGACGCTGGCCTGTTAGAAATCAGAACGCGCCAATATCGATCATTTTAAAAAATTTTAATTAGTTATTTTGAATCTGTAGTAATGTTGCATACAGTCTCAAGGATCTTCAACCCACGGCCTGCGAGGCGCAAGCAGCCCTCGCAGCTATTTCGAATGGCCTGTGACTGAATTTTGTCATTTTATGTCTTTCATTTTCAAAAAATTTAAGGTTTTTTATCAATTTTTTACATGTACGCGCAGTGGCGCACCCAAGGGAGAGGCTTTGGGGCTATAGCCCCACCCAAAATTTCTTTTATTTAAATTTATAAATAATAAAAATTATTGATTTCTCAAAAATATATTACAATTTTGCTATTTTTGCAAATTAAACTATTGATAATTTCGAAAAATAACGTCTAACAGTACCATCTAAAGGCGATTTGTGATTCAATAAGTTGCAGGTTGAAACTTTTGTTCAAGTATTTCTATAAAAAAATGTGTATACAGAAAAAAAAAATAAAAAACTAGTAATAAATATCCTTGTCAAAACACTAGTTTTTCGCTCTACTCAGAATCTAAAATTATTACTATGGATACCTTTAAACTAGATTTTTTGGGGTAGTACGGGTAGTATGTGGTACCTTGTTGTAATTATAAATAAAATCGTTAAAAATTAATGATACTTGTGTATTTGAGTGTGAGGAAAAGTAAGAAAAAATGTAAGCCCCCCCCAAAAAAAAATCCTGAGTGCGCGCCTGGTGCGAAGTATGTTCAGCTTTCTTGTCTATACTTTACTTTTTCGTATTTCGAACCATTTATGTCTTAAAACAAATGTACATATTACTTAAATATTTTTCTACAGCAATTGTTAAAGAATTTGCATACGCAACACAATTCCGGGGCCATAATTATTATTACTATGATAAAATCAGGGATTTTTTTTCCTAGGCATATCAATGCCTACGTATAATAATATTGTGTAATATTGTCCAAAAATGTATCATGTCAAAACGCCACTGGTGTGTCAACGTAATGTATCATCAGGCAAGGCCGTAGCCAGCACGACATTTGGGGAGGGGTTTAGATTATAAAGACGTGTTTTGACTAAATAAATTAGGACAAAAAAAATATCAACAAAAAATCTATTTGCCATAATATTAATTACGTTATCACGAAGTTTATGCGATTTTACATAAAATAATGTTATTAATTATAATTATAATTAATTTTATTTATTTTGATTTAAAAATAAATTTCAGGGGGCGGGTTTGAACCCTGAAACCCCTCCCCTGGCTACGGCCTTGTGACATCAGGCGCATGTTGAACGTGTGCGACACGAGAAATTGATCGAAGACTGCGCGCGTTATTATAATATGTGCGAGTGGTGAGTAGAAATAGGGATGTGGAACAGGGGGGGGGTGATGAGAGTTCGCTACGCTTTTCCATCGCGTTTGTACGCGCTCGCGAAATCCAATAAAATAATAGTTTTCCTGCAAGGCGGACGACTACGACGACGACGATGTTGTTTTAACCTTCTCGTGTGAGATGACAAAGTCCCCCCCCCCGGCCATAAGTTCACAACTCTACCCCCCACCCCTCAACCGATCGCCGCTCGATTCCGGTGATAAACAAACTGTCGTTGGCCAGACGAACAGAGTACATATACACATAATAAAAATAAAAACGTTTCAGACGAACCACCGCCATCGCCACCAGATACCAATCCCCTGGTCGTCAGTCAGCGGTAAGTCTATATCGCTGCGGAATATTCTCTCGGGGATCCCGCCCCGTTAAGTCACGAGACGAGACGACATACGCGCGCGCGTCTAGGAACATATAAAACGCTTCTCGTCCGATGGCTCGTTTCTTCCAAGTAGCTTGCAATACCATGTTATTATACATAGAAAATAATCCGTATTCCCGCGGGGAGGAAAACCTCATATTATATAAACCCGATATCTCTCTTATATTTTATTCTTATCTGTATATATATATATGATGTATAATACACAACTGGCATTATTATCATTATTATTATAGTAATAATGGCGTGTCACTTGTGCGTATTTTTATTATTATTATTATTATTATGAACTACTGTCGAAATCGAGCCGATCTCAAAAATGTCCGGGCTTAACTCTAAGAGCCCATCTTATTTTTATATGGTATTGCAGCTATACTCGGACACGTTCCGAAAATGTAATATTATATTATAGGCGTTTCGGTAAGACCGCATTGTTTTTTTTTGTCTACATGTCATTATTTTTTTTTTTTTGAGTACAGGTTTGATACCAAAAATGGAATATAATATAGTGTTTTTTTCTTACTGAGACTTTACTCGGATGTTTCTGTTAAAATCAGTTGTTGAAGTTTTTAATGCACCACAAAAATTAATCATTTTCACGAATAGTTAAATATAGACACAAATAAAGATAGAATGTTGATGAGTTTTGTATTATTTTTCCTTTAATTCTATACAATGCTGTCTTAGCTAAATGTTCGTTTCACGTTTCCTCGATGATGAGTTTTATTTTGTGTTATTTTACTGTTTTTGATTCTTTTGATAGTAAAAACACTAGCGGAAAAGCTAGTGTTTTTACAATGATGTTGTTTAAAATCTATTTGCAGGTCACCCGTGACTAAATTTTTATGTTTTGGTTAGATCATAGTCTTGCCCGTGAAGGGTATAAATAAAAAAACAATGATTATAGGGAATTGTTTTTTCTCGGCGGAAAAATTTCGTTTTTCCTGATTATAGACGTTGTGCTCGGAGCATAATATTTGGGAACACACGAATGCACGTCAGTTCGTTTGTAGATCGCGCTCATTTTATGTATGCATACAGTATAGACGTAGTCGGTTCTTTACGATAAAAATATGTTTTATAGTGAATTATTTAGTTTAAAAATATACAGATATAGATTTTGAATAATATGTTGTTGTAAATTCATTTGTGTATTACCTGTTTAATTTTGCAATTTATTTTAAAAATTATGTGACATGTATTCACAATAAAAATGAAAGAAACATAAACATTCACTATGTAATTAATATAAAGATCATCATAATGTATATTGATGAATTTATAATTAAAAAAGGAAATACTCATTATGAACTGATAATTTTTATGATATAAGTAAATAAGTACCTACATTTAAATTTAAATATTTAAATATTTGAATTTAGAAAATCATGAAAGTTAAGGTTCTAAATTTTTTTCCAGAAATCTATATTAAATGTACGATTCGAGTTGAAAAGCGTACCAGGAAAAAAAAATGTTAATAAACATAATTTGTAAAACTACTAGATTCTTCAACTTAGACATTATATAATGAGTATAATAATAATATAAGCAAATTAAAGTTATTAAATTGAAAAAATCATGAAAGTTTGTTTTTAAATTGTCAACAGAGCATCTGCATCCATTTGGAGTTAGTATTTCGTGAATCTATTAGAGATGAAATATTTATCAAAAAATAAATATAAAATAATTAATGTAAAAATAAGTAGTCTCTGTTAGATCCTAGTTAAACAAATGAAAAAATTATATTTTTTTGTTATGTTATTTATAAATTATTTTTTCTTCTTAATTATTCAAATACTTTATTTAATATGTTCGAATAACGCCTTACTCAAAGAGTCGTTGCAGGTATATTCATGATTTTTCAATGGGGAGAGGAGAAGGGGTGAGGCTTTGCCACTCACACCTATCATTTGAAATCCAGGTGTAAGCAAAAAAAAAAAGTATATATAATAATTTAATGTGAAAATTGTTATTTAAAATGTAGGTATATTTTAATCAACATAATGGACATTCGTATTGTTAAACAATGGTAACACAGACTTCTAAAGGCACATTATGACCTTAACGCAATATTTCCCTATGTTCTTTAAAATACATCCTTGAAAATGTATAATCATTTCATATATATTTTTAGACTTTTACACTGATTTTTTTTTTATTCTTTTTTACTAATTTGTATGCGAGGTTGTTTTTAATTTTTAAACGATTTCTTTATTTAAAAAAGAAACTTTATTTACACTACATTTTTGGAATAGGTAGGTACCGTTAATATAATTCAGTTCAATTCGTTTTTTTTTTATTAACTTGTATCATATTACTATACATTTGCATTACGATGGCGCGCCGTATTTCACTAGAATGATTATCAATGGAACAGACGTTTTTCGTGTTATTTTGCTGTATAATTTATATCAAATATTTTTTTTTGCATATTTTCTTATTTTCAAAAAAACCGCATTTTATTTTCAAGGGGGAGATTTCGCGAGGGAAAAAAACAGTTTAAAACTTAGCAACTGTTACGTGGTTATTGCATAATAATTGAACCATTGTTCAGAGTCGTTTTAATGAAGTAATGATTTATCGTTTCTTTAAAATTCAATAGGTGCATATCCACCAAGAATATCCCACCCGGAAAACGAAGTAAATTCACGGTGCGCGTAGTATTTACTGCCTTTTTATTACATATTTTCAGATTTTAAATACATATAAATCCGCACCCTAGTTATAACACTGATAACAGTGAAGACATTATAAAGTATATCTGTAAAATATTCGGATACTCTGATAGTATAGTTTAAAATTGAAATTTTCAAGCACATAGTGGGACATAATTATAAGCCGCACTCATTGTTTCATTTAAATGGTGGAACCTGTTTCTAGACACGTCTATGTCCTCGTGAATCTCTCTGAAAATGCGTCACCGTAGAGAAACTTCGGCGAGTAGTGGTAGAGGGGGAGGGGGGGGGTTGAAAAAAAAGAGAAGAAACCGACTTCGACGTTATTACTAATGTAATACAGTTCCATAAAAACGGTTCGGCGGCGGCGGCGGCGTATAGTCTCAGATTGAACGCGGTGGAAATGAACCGAGAAATCGGCAAATGAGTTTTGTCGCACAAACAGATTTGACGTGAGCCACCGCCTCCGTATATATTATTATACGCAGAACTGCTGTTGCTCCGACCGCGTTAAGTCACTCTCTCCTCCTCCCATCATAGCCTAACTACGCCTTCTTGCACTCGTTTCCTTCGGCTCTTCTTCCCCCGGCTCACCCGTCCACGCTGACGTTGTCGTCTCGTTCTCGGGAAATACATCCGGAAACGCAAGCGACGACGACGACGACAGCGGAAAACGTTTTATATTGCATCATTACGAGGGTCTGCTCCGTGGAAACCGGCTGGTTGGCTGCAGGTCGGGAGCGGCAGCAGTGGTGAGAGAAAAACCGAGGAGACAACGGTGCCATTGTGATAGGGGGAGGGGATGATGAGAAGGGGCAGTGGACTGAAAAATCATTTTATTATTCATAATCGGCAATATATATATATATATATATTTTTATTCGCGTTTAAATCGCAATGATAAAATTTAACGAGAGAATAAGAGAGAAAAAAAATGGCTTCTGAATATACGTATACGCGCGTCAAAGCGGCAGGAACGCGGCCGATCGATACGACACGATGACGCGATATTAAAGACCGTGTGTTGTTCTAACAAGTCGGCGTAGAGAGATATGCCACCGCATCGGTGGTGGCGGTGGCGATGGCGGCAGGCGTGTTCGAATAACTGTTGGCTTATGGCGGAGGAGGTAAAAAAATAAAAATTCAATAAGAAAAAAAAAAATAAAAAAAAGATAGTGATTATTTTTCTCTTTGCCCCGGGCGCGCCAGACGATTTCGAACGCGCGCGTGTCACTGTTATTTGTATTATTATTATTATTATTATTATACGTGAACGCGTTCTCGGCATTTTTCTAAATCCTCATCAAATCCTTTGTACGGTTCTCTGCGAGCTTTTCTCTCTCTCTCTCTCTTTTGGAGATCAAAGAAAATTTTTATCTCGTCATCGTAAAATCCGATATACGCAGTGTCACGGGACGAAACGTCATAATTAGGGTTCGGATTTAAATGCCCTTAAAAACAAAAAAATATGCTGATATGCTGCAAAAATAATCATAATAATATGTTCTTAGAAATGATGTATGGATTTTTTTTATAAATTTAAGCAGTGTGCAGTTAGAGTAAAAGAAATAATTAAGATAAGGGAATAATTTTGTCAAATTAATACAAAATAAATATAATAATAATTAATTAAGTATTTTCATCTTGTATTGCGTTTGTTTTTCGAAACAAAACCGAATTGAACATTAATTTAAAAATGTGAGTTAATACTTAATGTAATTCGATTCTTCAACTATCAACTTACCAAATAAACTAAAATAACACTGAATTATCATTGTCTTTGTTAAGTTTTGAAAAAAAATAAAATAAAATATTAGTTTATATGTTTGAAATAAACTTAAAATATTACCCAAAAATTTCAAAACTTTAAAATATACAGTCATTATAAAAATCTTCAAAAGTAGCATATTTTTACTCTCTAATATGTGAAACGGATTTTTTATCTCGCTTATCAAAAAATTATGCAAAATGCTATACTATCCTAAATTTAATCATAATATTTTAATTTTGAAAATAATTCGGAAAAAAAACAGTATAATTCCATAATTTTTTATTCCAACTGATCCCAACTGTCTCTGAGTAATGAGTATACGTAATTATGATTTTAAAATATGTTGTCGATATTTAAAGGTAAAACCTTCATAATTAAATTAAAAAAAAAAAAAAAAAGGAAAAAACACTTTGAATTTTCCTTTCTTTGAAAACTGTTTGAAGCTAGACACGACTGTTTGTTGCACTGGACCCATTAATTTAAATTTTTTTCCGTAAATATCCAGTAAAATGTATTTATTTTAGATTCTGAACAAAGTGAAGAAGCTAGTGTTTTTACAATGATGTTTATTTATTTATTTTTTTTTTCTTTTTTTTTTTTTTTCTGTTAACACTTTTTTGTATAGAAATACTTGTCCAAAAGTTTCGATCAATAACTTTTTGAAACCGGATTCGCCTCTAGATTGTACTTTAGAGAGGTCATCTTTT
>JAIPRM010000715.1:0-49205 GCA_025469315.1 Stegophylla sp. TES_Ste_2020 | reverse complement strand
AAGGATCGAACAAAGCCCATGGTGAGAAATATGTCCAGCTTTTTTATAATACATTTTATTGTATTTCAATTTCACGCAAGTGTGGCCAGCGATTGCGTTAAAAAAAATATCATATTTTTCAGACAATTAATAATTTTATATAATTTTGTGCTGTGAGGTTGATGTGACAGGGGGTGCTCGAGCACCCATAGCCCCCCTCTAAATCCGCGCCTGGTCAACATACATATTGTAGCTGTAGTCGTACACTACGGTGTGTAATCGAATCAAAAAGGAATACAGTCCGTCCGCTCTCAGATACCGTTTTCTCGTGTCAATGGCCTGTACGCGGTTTTCGATAATTTTTATTTATTTTTTGCTGTTATTCAAACGATTTTGCCAGTCAAAACACCGATCGATGAACGCATTAATTAAATAAAAACGCATTATTATAATAACATTACCTACGTGATAACGCGTTCGTATCGATTCGCGATGCGAGGACGCGCGGTGACGCAATAATGTTTTTGTTCGAAATTAAAACACTTCCGTTAATAATATTCGTCGACATTGTTGCAAAATAATTCCGGCAAAATATCATTGAAATATTATTTCAATAACTGACGTTATTTTTTGGGGGGTTTTGAACCGGACGTACACCGCATAGGATGCTACCGGTGAAAATTAATATTTGTTTAGGGATTGTTTTCGACGGCGTGAAATATAACTTTCACGATTATCCCACAGGGGATGAACATAATAATAATAATAATAATAATATAATGACTTGATCAATTTATTTAGAAACAAAAAAAAATTCCACGAGTATTCGATCATATTATGTCGAAATTCAAAACTTTTGACCTCGATACGTTATTATCGAATAATATGCCTCCATAAAATGATATAACACATAGAACCAAAACTCACAATATTAATTGTTTACCACTAGAACACGTTAGTTTTACTCATACAAGCTAATACGTCTAAAATGTATTTCATATAAGTACGTCATATTAAAACATTTAACAGTAATAAATAAAAACAAAGGCGAAAGTAATTTTGGAAAATGAAAAATTATTGGCCGCCGGAAACGTTGAACAAACAAAACCTAAAAACTTATTGTACATTACAATAAAACGCAAACAATCGAGTGAGCTGAGAAACGAATGAAAAAAAAAAAAAAATACAAAATTTATCATATTTTAATAATAAATTATCATCCGTGTTTATTCGAATAATTATTTATTTAAAAAAAACCACCATAAAACGTGTAAATCTATTTTAATTTATATGCTACTACTTAACGAAATGTTTATCAACTGCGAGTAATCAACGTTTACACTTATATTCCAGTTATACATAGGTGCAGAAGATTCGAATTCCAACGGTTTCGACACGTTGTCGCGTTGATAAAACGATTTGCTATGTAAATTATTTACAGTGAGAATATTTATTATTACATTGACAATTCGTTTTATTTATTTTGAATTATGCAGCGAATAAACGCAATATATTATAACGCACGATTTTATTGGAACGAAATTTGTCGTCATCAATTCAGAGTCGTTTGGAAGGGGGAAAAAAAACGAAATTAATTAACAAAATATAACTGTGTTTCACTACGTATATTATATACTATTTATCGGATACCCGTATCTACACTCGGTTTTTTCTCTCGCTGCCCAGAGAGAAACAAATTAAATGTAAAAACCGTTAAACGCGTCTATGAAATTGCGTTTGATTTAGGTATCTATACGAGTATATAAATAGGAAGCGCTTGGGTACAAAACTAGAATAGTATATAGTATATATATATATAATAGTAATGTAATATGTATATAACAAACAAATCCATATTTAAAAAAATAAAATACAGGACAAAAATATTTTTCATAATATTTTTAAATAAATTAATATTTATTACATATTTTTGAATCTTGACAAAAGTATAATTTTTAAACTGCCTATTATAGATCAAATTTAAACACATACAAATATTATTTTGAAAAACATAAAATAACATAATTAAACTAATACTTTTCAATATTTCTTCAAATCCTTTATTCATGCGTATTGTATACTTTACTTAAAAAAAAAAAAAAAACTTGTTAATTCATTTTATGATTATAATTGATCTAATAATGGTACCCAAAATATTCTTACATTATTTTATTCAATAATTTCATTTCAAAATTTTCAAAAATTTTAAATCAACAGCAAGTCAAAAAACGGGATTAATATGGGACAGACGTAAAATTACGGGACAAAAAGCGTCCTTGAGAGAAGTTTGTCTGGACAACAAGACACAGAGCCGAATTAATAAAGGACAATCCTGTATAAAACAGAACGTATGGTCACCCTAAACTAGAACGGCATTCGAAAAAAAAAAAAAAAACTAATAGTGAATTTTTACACGGAATACAATGTTTTTGAATTTGAAAATAAATCGGTTTGCAAAATCGAAAATCGCATCGGTAGCGCCGGGAGGGCTTATGCGCGCGCACAAAGGGTTGCAATTTCACATCCGTTTAAATTTGTAAATATTTGTCCGTATCCTGTGTGTGTGTGTGTGTGTGTGTGTGTGTGTGTGTACATTTGCAGCAGTCGATAATATAATATATTATAATATGTACAACTGCACAGAGTAATGAAGACGCGATTTGGAAACGGGTTTTGTGTTTACCAACTATTGCAAGGCGGGTGCAGCAGTAACCCTTTCACGCGGCAACAATTCGGAACAATCAATTATTAGACCGTTTGCTGTGGTGAACAATAAATATCGTTCCGATATCGTTATTTGTAGCGAGTTAAAAGTTAATGGATTCCCCCGCCCAGTCACGTCCTCTGCTGCGCCCGATCCTAGAGCGGACACAATGACGGGAAGTAACTAACTCACAAAATAGTTACTAATCACTAAAAATCGCAAACAGAGTAATAACTTAACTCGTTAACAATATTGTAACAAATTGTGGTTTTAAAAAAAAACTAATTTAAAAATGTAAATTTTAAAAATCTAGTGAAACACATCGAATATTTTCAAATGGTAAATTTTCTAATTATCTTGTGATATTAACTTTATGATGTAATCTTATGAATTTTTTCTTATATTTAAAAAAAAAAAAAAAAATACGAGTGATCAGAAAAACAAACGAGTTATTTTTTTCTCGCGGTAATTGAAGGGCTCCGTGCAACAACGAGACAAGTCCATATTTTGAAATTGTTCAGGAGACATGTTATCTATAATAATTTCATGTTAATATTTGAGTGAAATTGAGTTAAATTTTAAATACGTTTTTGATTTTCTAAAACAACTTGAAAGTATGAAACATAATATGGACTTACTTGGTTTTTTGTTCGTTAATTGCAATACATTTTTCTAAAACCAAGACGAGTCCAAAGATAAGCAAAAATCAGACAAGTCTGGACTTATCTTGTTCTTTTCCATAATATTATTACAAACCAGACAAATTTCATTTACTCAATAACTCCATAAAATATAATCATTGGACTTGTCTTGTTGTCGCATAGAAACGTAAAGAAAACAAAAAAAAAAAAAAAATGTATACGATAACACCAAAAAGTGAGTTTCGAAAAAAAAAATGGACTTGTCTCGTCGGAGCCCTTCAATACTGTTGTGATTTTACTATGTTATTGTAAATCAAATTAAATAATTGTGACTAGAACTCGGTTTACAATTTAGTCGAGTAACGTGCTCAGCCTCGTCGGTTAGGTAACGAATGCGATGTAACAGTTCGTATAGTGGATGCTGCTTGTTCGTTTTCGGACGATTTGAAACGGTTTAAGGGGAGGGGAAACGCGTACGCGACACACAATATTATTAATCGACTAGTAAGACGCATAATAAGTATAGAAATATTTATTTTTTTCACCACGTTAATGGCCGCGATAAACAATTAGTCGTGCAGACGGACGGGTTAG
Organism: Stegophylla sp. TES_Ste_2020; assembly: GCA_025469315.1. Classification (NCBI taxonomy): domain Eukaryota; kingdom Metazoa; phylum Arthropoda; class Insecta; order Hemiptera; family Aphididae; genus Stegophylla; species Stegophylla sp. TES_Ste_2020. Next base: position 45,287 of record JAIPRM010000715.1, on the reverse strand, counting down.
TGTTCGGTTGATACGTGTGTGTGTGTGTGTGTGTGTGATAAAATAGTGAAGCGTTTTAATGACGTTTTGGGAATAATATGTTCAGCTGATGTTCCGCGGCTGATGGCTCCGAAGTCCGCGTCCACGACGTTCGCAAAACGAGGTCGTTCCGCACGAAACCGGAAAAACCTATGGCCTCCGCCATATCGAGATGATTAATTTCATTATATATTATATAATATTATCGAGTCGCCAGCGAGTGCAGAACCGCCCGTGCCACTCTTCGGCGGCCGAATTACGGTAATTTGTACGCCTGACGCCGATGCTGATACGATCGACGACGGAGAACAACGTTTATTCCGCGCGTTAAAACGCTAGTGATATTATTCGCTACGAGAGCGCACTAAAAAAAAAAAAGAGTAATTTCGTAAAAATAGCTCTCTCTCTCTCTCTCTCCGCGAACGGTGGAGAGAGGAAACACCACCGCGTGCGGGGCAGAGATAGCTGAGCGAGTTGATGGAGAGTAATGTAATATTTTTACACGCGAGTTCCCGTCTAACGAGACGACCGCAATAAAATATAAGAGACAACGGGTTTTTTTTTTTTTTTCTGCGTTTCGGTAGAAAAAAAAAAAAACCCCATAAGACACATTTGAGACGCGTCAGGTCGCATAATATAATAATAATAATATAAAACCTTATCGTTTTAATGAACCTCTTTATTATTATTATTATTATTATTTTTATTATTGTTGACGAATCGAGGCGTGGATTAAATTAGAATTTGTATTCGAGAACGGTAAGAAAGGAGAAGAAAAAAATCAAAATTAATTTTTATACATGTGAACACATAAATTCGTTTGAAGTGTACACGTGTGCGTGCAACGCTCGTCTAGAGAGAATAAAAAAATTATTATGCGTGTACAACTCTATTAAATCTACGAACCCTTCCCCCCCCTTCTCCTCTTCCACCCAAACGTCCCGCACCAAAGGTCTAAGAGAGTTTCATATAAAACGCACAGACCGAGAATAATATTACATATTATTATTATTGTAATATTGTAATCATATCATCGCGTATCGTTTTTATTAAAAACGTCGTCGCGATTTCGTTTAAAAAATTTAAAAAAAAAACACGCGTCCGACAGATTTATTTATTTATTTATTATACATTCGATTTTTTTTCTCATTCTTCACGTTATTATTATCGTTGTCCGATCGACCGAGAGATAATTATCGCGTCGGGACGGCTTCCAGCATCAGCAGCGATCGCGGACAAAATCGCCCTCGGGTGTCGATCGCGCCCTCACCGCCTCCGCCCACCGTTATTCGCTCCTCTTTCCTTCTTCCCCCCCCACCGCTCTCCGCCACTCGGTTCGGACATTCATTACGATTCCACGTGTGTTGTCTCTTGGTCGTGACGCGTGGTTATAACCAAAAAAACAATGACAACCGCATCAAACAAGTGTTTTTTGTAACAGCTATGATGGACTTTTTTGGACGGGGAAGAAAACGTATTAACATCATGGGTGAACAACGTCATTGATGCGTTTGAATGATTAGCACCAAAATGACGTAGTCCACAGTATTATCTTTCATATTATGTAATGGTAAAAAATTTAACTGTAATAGTTTTAGTATTGATTAATCGTGGAATAAGACGGTTTTTTTTTTTTTTTTATCGACCCTGAACAATTTCAAAAAGTGGATTTACCCGGTTGTTGTTCTAAGCCCTTCAATTATGAGTTATTAATATTATTATAAATGTATTAACTGATGTCATACTGCGATTAATAGTAAATGATAAAAAGTAAAATTAATAAAGAAATCGTAAAAATATCAAAAACAAATTTTTAATCAAAAGAACTGTTGAAAAAGCTCGAGTGAATCGTCCGAAGATTTTTACAAAAATCCGTAAAAGCAGTCACTGAAAAGGCGGAACTTGGAAAATTTCCGACGACAGATCAATACGATTATACGAATTTGATTTTAAACGTATAAGCGTGAATAAATTATAATTTTTAGTGTAACGAATAACATAGAAGAAGAGTAATAATAAAAAAAAAAAAAAAAAAGAGTGATTTTCCCTAATTACTCGTGTATATAGATTTACACAATTTATGATGTAAGAATCCAGTATAGATAGAAGATAATTACTATATTCGTTTCTATATACGTATATTATAATAACTCCTGAAAAACGAGATGGAGTAAATTTCGGAAAGAGAATAAACGTCCGGATTTCGGTGAATTTAATCCGGTAACCCTACATTGCGGGTCCCGGGCACGAGACTTATTTATGGTGACGTACGGTCGGTCGAGCGGAGCGGTCGCGTTTGTAATTGGCGCACGTGACGTGTACAAGAATAACGATAATAATAGTACGCGTGTGTCGGCGTATTAATGTTCGGTGTATTATATACTTACACGTTGTGTAATAACGTAATGTTTACGATCGCCGCGTCTCTTTCGGATGCATCTATTACCACACTACGGACGACGGATGTATTATTTTGTATACAGGGCGACCCGAAAAGAACGTCACGTTGTGGCGACCACCGTTTGCTGAGCGGTCGTCCGACTTTTCGCGTAAAAGTCCAATCATTTCGACACATTGGATCTAATATAAGTGTATCCAATTTGTTAGACACCTGTAGTTAACAACCATCTGGACCCGGCGGCGCTGGGATTTTAATGATTTCGGGGGGTTTTGTTCTCATTAAAAATTTATAATTATAATTGCGGTTTTTGGTTTTGGAACAGTCAAGAATTTCAGTTCCTTTACTGGAAGTGTCGAGAAATTCGATTCCAGTACTACACAAACATGCGTTATATATATATTTTTTTATCTATATAAGCGATCCCTATTTTGACTCTCGTCAAACGAGCGTTCTGATATTTAGAAATTTAATTGAACGCATTTCGACTTCGCCAGATAAGAAATATAATATGTTCCAACAAGTGTTCTGGTTCGTAAAATGTTTTCAATAACCAGATCCAGTCCAGGAATTAGGGACACAGTTTTGTGTTGGATATAACGTTATAAGTGCTGATTTTAAAGTTAATAATAATAATAATAATAATAATAGATTTTTTTTCGCAAACATAACATTTTCATGTGTTTGCTCACCTCCTTTAAGCTATAGCTTGTGATGGAGCCGAGTAGTAGTTCTTAATATAGTAATAAATAAAACAATTCAATAAATGTTTAAAAAAGTTAACAATTGACAAATTAACTAAATAATATTTAAACAGTACCTATATTATACACAAATAAAGAAAAAGACTAAAATTCTGTATAAAAACATAAAAACAAAATCTTAATGAAAATTTCTTTTTTAATGCCGAAATTAATCGAGTTCTCCATTCGTATACAAAATATAATTGGTATTAGATAATAATTTATATATATATATATATTTTTATATAAATTGAACTTGGTCAAATAGATTTTATCGAGTTTACACCGATTGTGAGTATAATTTGAGAAAACGTTCAAAATAATATAATGATAAACTAGCACGTCGAGTAGTGTCTGAATTTAATCACCGACATTTCTAGTTTCGTAACGCTTAATAAATGTCGATATAAAACAAAATAACCGTTTTTATTTTCTATAGCCAATTATTATTCGTTTTCAACAAGGCGTTTAACATTGACCGACTCCGAGTAGTTGGCAGGAAGGATCGAGGGTTGCAGTGAAGAAGAGCGAATAAATTCGTGTCGGTCTTTTAGATCTTTATCCCGATTTCGAGTGATTGGAGACGGGGAATGTGTGAGTAAGAAGAGGTCCGAAACGGTTGTGATAAGTTTATTGTTCGTTTTTCGTCCTTTGTCGAAGATTTCCAAAAATAAAAAAGTTCAAATATTTTCTGTTCACCCTGTATAATAACAATAATAATAATAATAATAATAATAATAATAGTAATATGTACGGTCCCTGCGGCCCACGCGACGCTCACGCTATATTTTATACACCGCGCGTACACACGCTCCGCTCACAGTCATGTAATATAATAATATTATTATGCGTACGGAAATCTGGTACAGCCGATAATTTTGGAATATCGTAAATTACCGCGCCGCCGCCGCCGTGCCGATGCTTGTCTCGGATAAAAACGATCGGAATCGCCGCCGTATACGCATAAACGCTGCGCGCACGCCGTTATAATATTACGAGACTGCACCACAGTGTTTTTATACATTCAGAGAACACTACAAAATTTTTGGGACCGATGAGTTTAGATAGAGAATAGGGTGACTATACATCCTGTTTTAGACAGGATTGTCCTTTATTTCGGCTCTGCGTCCTGTTGTCCTGATAAACTTCTCTCAGGCCGTTTTTTCGTCCCGTAATTTCAAGTCTGTACTCTATATTAAAATCCCTGTTGATTTAAAATTTTTGAAATTTTTGAAATGAAATCATTGAATAAAATAATGTAAGAATCTAGAAACTTGTGGATACCGTTAAATAAATTATAATAGTTAAATGAGTTTACAAGTTTTTTTTTTAGAAAGTAAAGTATACAGTATACACGATTTGAAGAAATTTTAAAAAGTATCAATTATTAGTTTAATTATGTTATTTTTATGTGTTTAAATTAAATCAATAATAGGTAGTTTAAAAAATATACTTTTTCACGATTCAAAAACATAATATATATATATGTAATAGATACTTATTTATTTAAAAATACTATCAAAAATATTTTTGTCCTGTATTTTATTTCCTTAAAATATAGTCACCATAGTTTAGAAGCGGATAGGATTATATTAGCGAGTGACATAGAGCGCGGGTTTTAATGGAGTTCTAAATTTTTGACCTGTTCGGAGCATTGACAATTTTATTGTGTTTTCACCGAACGCGAAACAACTGTTCGGAAAACCAAAATTTGAAATTTCCATAAAACTATACTTTTTCGTTGTAATTGGAGACTAATAAATCGCTATAATACGCTTTGTCCAAAACAAAAACGAGCTGTTCAAATTCTGACTTTTACTAATGTTTTTGGATTTTTCTTCTTTTACTATTCAAAACGGTAAATTAGACACGAGTAGTGATGTGAGCCACTAGGAATATTCATCAGAAAAAAAAAAATAATAATAATATTTGTCATGACTCTTACTGTATCAATAATATGTGTGCATGGTAGTAATAGAGAAACAGTATAGTTAGTGTAGTTCATTTCACACCAATTGGCTTATAATATGTTTTGTTGACCAACATGATGTTCAAATGGAATATTTTTTGTGTAATAATTAGTTATAGAAGTGACAAATATATGCCATGTAAATAGGTATAAATACTATTGTTTTTATTTAAATTAATTGAAATCTTAACACTAATGACTGGTTTAACTTAAATTAGATTTATCTAATACATATTAAATGTTTTTTTTTTTTTTAAATATTCAAAATTCTTACTATTCCCCAGTAATATATTTGGTATAAATATTTTTTTCATTCGGATCAATCACTACTATGAGTTTGATTTAATGTTTAAAACGAATAGATTATATTCCCAATAAATTTCCGGTCTTCGGAATATTTCCGGGAATTTGACCATCACTTGACACGAGTCAAAATTGTTTGGATTCATTAATCAGAAAATTTCAATTAGCTTTCAGCTATGTCTATGTTTTAATAACATTTTCTTTGGAGTTTTTAATTTTTATACTTGTCAAAAGATGTTTGTAAAATCGGAAACCATAGGTTTTAGCGCACACAGAGATTTGGATATATAGAAAAAGAAATTAGATTCCAATAATATAAATATTGAATTAATTTAATATAAACGATGAAATTTTGTAAAGAACACTCATAATATCGCCACCTCCAACGAAAAATGCATGTTGATGCAATCGATATTGCATCTTTAATTTTTTGTTTTTTCAAATTTAGATTCAATTAAATTTCCAAACACGTATTCTTATCCCGTTTTTGATAGTATTTGTATTAGCTAATTTTGTATTTTAGGTAGGATTTTTTCCTAATTTCCCGACGCCCGACATTTTTGCGCCAAGGTGTGCGTTTCAGAAATATCGAAAAACCGTTATTTTGGAAATCGGTGGCGGCGCGTCCAGACAGACACAATCGACGGTCACGTCGTCGCGTCGGTCAAACGGTGTGGGAATTTCAATTACGATTTTTTTCGTTCTCGTTTCCGTTCTCGACGAACGTAATCCTTTGCGGGGACGGGACACTCGGCGCCACAAAAAAAACAAAAAAAACCCACTAAAAACATACGTGCAGACGGGCGCTAGTGAAAAAAAAAAAAAAAAATCTTTCTCTCCGACACGGGCACAGTGGGTGTGTGTGCGTGCATACATAACATATGTATATACAATACTAATAATATAATATACTATTATACGTGTGTGTGTGTGTGTGTGTGTGTAGTGTACTGCGTGCGTGCGGGCGCGTGTGGTGGCTTTCGGAAAACGATCCGTAATGGATTCCACGGGGAGTCCCATTAATTAAAACGCGTAAATTATGCAAGGCGAGGATCGTCTCCGCTCGCTGTGCTCGGTATATCCGTAAATTGAATTCAACCCCCGACAACTCGTGTCGTGCTCGTGTTCGCTTGTGTCTGCGAGTGTCTGCGCTCGTGTGCGTGTAGACTCGTGGGCGTGTGCGTGTGTGATAGAGTATTCCCGCCGCCGAACCGTATTATATAGTGTGTTTAACTTGATCAACGGGCTCGGATGCTGCTGCCGTTGCTGTTGCTGCGGAGGGACTTGAGTAATTTGACAAGTCTGCGCGACGTAGTACAACAATTATTATTATTATTATTATTTTCCACGCGCAAAGTACGCCACGTGCGCGGCGGGCGGAGGTTTATATTGTAGTACAGTAATAATTATTATAAAATTGTTATGTTATTTCGCGTCGGTGCGTACGCGGCGATTTGTGGAGTGTCGAGTAAGGGATGCTGCAGGGTCATCGAGACGCCCAAATCAGTGCTCTCGTGTCTTGTTCGCAACCACTTATCACTCACCCGTGGGGCATCCGTATGTAAATTTCTTTGATAAAGCCAACACCCGCATTGTGTTTTACTGCCTAAACTAATTTACACAGTCAAGAGTTTTTTTTTTTTTTTTTTTTTTACATACTTACCAAAAATACTCTATGAACCAACATTTTGATTTGGCCTCATTTTAAACATGTCATGTATTTTCTGTATGCATTTATCGTGTGCTATTTTTAGACCTAAATTGTACACTCTATTACGGATTCTGAGGGAAGCGAAAAACGAATTGGTTTTTCCTTTTCTCGCGTTCCAACGTTTTTAGTCGGTAAAAGTAGTCCGTCACAGTTTCAATTCAACTTAACTATACCTAACCTGGAGATAATATATTATGTATTCTGTTTGGTACTTCAAAGAGATAGTTTTTTCGAAATTCTCAAATAGTTTTCCAAGCGCGATGGAAAACTACCCACAAGTGGTGGAGTGAAAGTGGTAATTTTATTGTCATAAAATAAGTTTCCGTGAAATCTATTTTTTCAATTTTGTCGGAAAAATTACTTCGATTATCAACAATAATTGTCTTATATTACGCGGACATTGTTGTGTGTGAACACGCTTAACCTTAAATATGGAACTTTGACATTATGGGAAATAACTCCTTATTTAAATGTAAAATCTCATTAGATTTAAATTTAAATTTTGACAAAAATGTTCTTTGGTATAATGGGATGACAGATGACTTAAAAATCCGTCATATAAGATACTTTTTAAATAAATAATAAATTCGAAGCGTCGCTTTAATTCTAAATTTTACAATTTTGATTAAGTATGCGTTTTAATTGATCTCGTTAAAAAGGCTAATTTAAAATTAAAGTTTCAACAAAATCCATAAGTATGTCAGTAACTGCCCTAGCTCTTTTTAAGACGTGTAACAGATGGACAGTTAAAAAAAAAAATTGGGAGAGGGAGGAGTGGCAATAGAAAATATTTTTATCTCAAAAGAAAGAATATCAAGTTTTACCTGTGAACTTTTTACTGTACGAATTATTTGACTTCAAGTTAGCTGAATTTCGTTATCCTAATTTATTGTGACGGATAATTTAACGTTTGAGAAAGTTTTAGGGCGGCTTACGGTAGGATTAGTTGATTATTAATAACTAAATATTTGTTATATTGTTCATCGATCATACCGAAAAAGCTTCTCATTCGTCGTGGGATTATTAATTTTAACGTTTAAATATTAAACTCGAATTTTCGATTTAACCGGCGGCGTAATTTGGATAAGATTTTCGGTGTTGCAAAAAGTTTATGTGATTATGGGTATTTAAATATTCCTCCATGCATAGGTCTTGTGAAGAAGGAGGGGATGAGGTTCCAATTTAATTCTGAATTTTTTCAACGAAATATTGATTAACAAAAAAATTAAAACCAGACATATTTATGTTAAATCATTTAACATATTACATGTCATAACATTTTTATTGACAATAACATACGCACGATAGTGTCCTCGGAACAACATGAATTATTAAAATATTGATGGTCCGGAGTCAAACATGAATATTAACGCGCAGAGAAATTTCCTCGCGGCCTCGGCATTCCAATCGATGTCATTCTTTGGCGGCAGTCGCGGGCCTATGAATAAAATTATTCACACTGCATCATAAACTGCTGGTACATCGGAAGCACTCGATTTGCGGTCCGTTATGACGTGCTCGAAATAATTCTCTATTATGTGATCCGTAATTATTATTATGCGATTGAATATTTTATTCCTAAAGCGTATTTCACCGCGTGGTGTGTAATATTTTACTCTTCTGGACGATAATTATTATTATAATGTCCATTGCTGCCTTGTTCAACGTTACTGCGGTTATACGCATAGTCAATTGCAGCGATCAAATGGAAGATCACGCTAAGAGTGACCATTTTGAGAAAAATACAATTATTTTTCTTATTTGGTTGGTACCACTTTAAATTTTCGTATTATCATATTATTTTGTTGGATACAAAAACAATAACATTAATTTTAAATTATGATAACAGTTCCTTATCAGTGATCCGATTGAGCAACGGATACAATGTTTCGATACGGTAATTCGATTCTTTTCAACAGGTCAGTCTAAGCGTATTCCATTTCAATACTTCATTGAGGTATATATATACGTATGGTCACGGGTTGGGCAATAATATTTTATACATTTTATTCTACTCGAGAAATTTTAATAAAAATAATTACAAAAAGGTTCAGTTTTCGGATGGGGTGGAGGGGGGAGGGGGAAATACGAATTAAATGTGTCGTTTTCAACGTTTTTTTTTTCCCCTACAAAAGTGAAACGTGATATTTTTTATTATTTGGACACTACGTTATCATCATCGCTCGGCCACGATGCAATTCGAAATAAGCAATTTATAATAACTTTGAATTTAAAAGTAGTGATCTTCGCAATTATTATTATCATCATCGCGGAATTCGCCTTTGTAACGTTAATTTATTCGTCCGCGTTACTCCGTTATTTATATTTCATTTTTCGGTCGTGCGCTAGTTTCATATTGTGTTTTAATGTAATGCTAAACAATGTAAAGTTATTTATTGCTTTTTTTTTTTTCGTGTGTTTATTTATTTTTTCTGTATGTGTGTGTGTGTGTGTGTGTGTGTGTACATCATTTTCGTGGAATCTAATTTGAAATGTTTTTATTATTTTTTTTTTTATTTTCTACTTCTGCGTTCAAAGAAACGCGACATGATAATTATTAACGTCTTCTTGGCAACGCGGCCGTTTGATGAAATCGTACGTCCTCAGAGTCGGAGTCAGTTCCGAAAACAAATTAGTGCGCATAATAATAATATAATAATATACAAGATCTCCCAGGGCGATGATAAATGACGCGCTCCCGCCGCCGCCCCGCTCCCGTAGTCGAAAATTCCCAATTACACCAGTTCGTTTGTGGACACATAACATGTTTGAATTAATAATAAAGTAGCATCATGCACGAAATATTAATTACGCGTAATATTATGTACAGCGATACGTTTGAGAGTTCAGTGCGCGGGGCGACCCTTTTAGGCGGCGGCGGCGGCGGCGGCGGCGACGTGACTAAATCAAATTTGATGGGTATAATAATATGATGGTCATAAAGCGAAATGTAAACAAATCCTTCTTCCCCTTCGTCATCCGCGGCGGCGCGCGCGCGTCCCTTCCACCCACCCCTCTCATCGGTACACTCAGTACGTCGTGTGCGCATTTAAATACCGGATAATATTTTTTGTTTTTCGTTCATTACCGTCGTCGTCGTCGTCGTCGTCGTCGTCAATGAACTACAGGTGATGTTATTTAAAAAACAAAAAAGTAATAATAATAATAATAATAATATGTGTTATTAGTCGGGCATCCGACTGCCGCGGCCGGTTCACATACCAGTTGCCTCCCATCGTCGTAAATTAAAAGGTCGATAAATAATAATAATGTATTGTCCCACGCCGTTGACAGGTAGGTAATGAAAATACATATATATATATATATATATATATATGAAGCTCCCATAAACCCATTGAGTAGTGGTTCATAAACTTTGGTGAAATATAAACCGTATAAATAGACGAACGAAATGAACGCACGGGATGTTGATATTCTGTTATGAACAGGGCTCGGAAGTTGTAGCGTTAAAAAAATTAATTTTTAGCGCTTAAATATGCGCGTAAAAACACTAATGTTTAAAATAGCACTAAAAATTGGAAAATATGCAAAATACAATTTTCATAAAAATTTTTAAACGCGAAATTCAAGATATATATTTAATTTTACAGATTTTTTTAAAAATTAAATATTCGAATTTTATTGGAAATGAACGGAATTGTCTGATTTAATCGACAACGGTCTAAGGCCGTCTATTTCGTTTACATATTCGTAGGCGGCTGTTAACCTTATTATAGGTAATTTAGTTTTTCAACCACATATTGTAACAGCATTATTTATAATTCCAAATTACCAAAATAGCTCCTTTAATATGTATTTATGTGAAAATGTACCCAAAAATAGCATTGAAAACTGTAAATATGAATAAAATAGCAAAACACAATTTCGTGTATGACATCAGAGAAGAGTGAAACATAATATTCGTATCTTATTTTGGATGTCCTAGGACGAACCAAGAAAAATATGCATTTGCTAGAGCTTTTGCTTCCGAGCCCTGGTTATCGACGATAATAATAATATAGAATTAATACACTATATAATATTGAGTTAAATGACTAACTTCGTCCATTTCCACAATATAGTAAACTTCTGTATTGGTTCAAAATATAATATGTAGATGTGGACTATCATCAGGTCAAGGACTGTTAGTCGAGCTTTTTAAATATTTCCAAAAATAAAATAATATGTTTTTGGTTTTCTCGATTTGCAAAATTTTTATTTCAATCTACATAATATTATTAAAATTATTGTCAATTGTGTTCGTTCTAATTGGCTTTTTTTTTTTTTTTTTTTTTTTTTTTTTTCTAAAAAACTCTATTCGTCTGTGCGACGACGGCATTGTTAGAAAACTTTCTAAAACGCGATAAAAAAATAATCGATTGTGACGCGCGCGCACGTGATTGCGTCAGGGATCTCAGTGAGGTCGCGGTCGACCGGATGCTTGGCGCCCGACGAGCAAAGTGTTCAAAATCGTCGTCGTCGGAAAAGAAGAAGAAGGAGGAGAAAAAAAAGAAAAAATGGGAAAAGCCGCTATTTTTCCCCGGGCTCCAGGAAATATGCACGCGCTCCCGCAACGGCGTGACAAATTACGCGCGCGAGGATCTGGTAAAAATAACAGCGCGCGCGCGCAGGATGGAAGTGCACACGTTTTTGATGTTTTATCCCGACGAGGTTTGGAAACAGAGGGGAAGGAGATGGGAGGAGTGAGACGGAGAGAGTTGAAGGGCGGGAAAAGGAGAGACGGGATGGGGGGGAGGGAAGTAGTACCGGCAGAGTTTATTATAACGACAACGGCGACACGAGCCGAAAAACGTCACGTTCCGCGCGCGCACACACCACCCGCACATTGGCGTGTAGAACACGTATACACGTACAATAGTATGTACAGGGTGATCCATTGGGCATGATCGTTCTCTTTTTATGGCCGTTAAAACGCGAAAATTTGGCCTTTTTTTTTGCCGAAAGATTTCATTTCCCATAAAATATCTAGTTCTCTATATAACTTTTTTTCTCCGTGTCGTTTATAGGAAATGTCCTGTGAAAATCGTTATTATTTTTTTTAATCTTCAACGCTATTTTATTTAGATCATTTTTCGGTGAACATCCACGTGTTACAATACAAATTTGAACGAGTAGTTTTTGAGTTATTCTAAGTGTTTAATATAAGAGTCCTTTTGATACTCGATACCGTGTTCTCCGCGTACCTACATAACGTAATATATGTAATTATTACGAATCTACCTACACAATTAAATTTAAATTAGAAAATTCAATTAAAGTCGTTACTATAAAAGTGAATAATTCAAAAGCTGTTTGTTCGAATTTTGATTTTTCAATACATCGGAATTCACAGGAAAACAACTAGAATAAAAATTCTGTATTCTGTACAAAAAAGAGAGAAATGGGTTGTTATTTTTTTTTTTAAAAAAAAAAAAAGGTGAATATCTCCACAGGATTTTCTACGAGTGACAGTTATATAGAAAGCACAGTCGTTTAAAGTAGTCTGAACACTTCAAAAAATCCAAATTTTTGTATTTTCACTGTCAATAAAACGATGCATTCAATCGACCACCCTATACACAAATACATTGTCAATGTTTGCGTGTGTGTGTGTGTGTGTGTGTGTGTGATTCATCGCGGGGCACCCTCCTCGGACCGGGGAATTGTCGAAGATTAGGCGATTTCGGCGAATATTATTGATTCCGCCCCCGCAACCCCCGACGACCCTCGTGACCTGCAGCACACACACACACACACACACACACGCACACTACGTGTCCACGCCGAGGGGTACCGCCGCCATGGAATCTATAGTGGCAAATTGATCGGTCGGAAAAAAAAAAGAAATCGCCGGTATTAACAGTAAATCGGCCTGCCCGGACTTACGGGTCGTCGTTTGCTCTGATTTCGACACGAGGCCGTGTCCCCGTGTTCGCGTGCAAACCACCTACCAGATGTGCTGCACACGCCATCGAAATTGCACCGATTGTTCGGCAAATCCGATAATTTTTTTCCCGACACCAGAGGTAAGTATAAATAATACGTCATTATGTTTCCCCCCGCGGCCGGAAGTGCCGGTGGCGTCATTACGCGCGATACGATTCGAACGAACCGGACGGCGACAGTGATGATGGGTTAGGGCGGTTTTGGATTTTGTATCGAGGGGGAGAGCGGAGAAACATAAAACGCATGGAAAACGAGAATTAAAAACCAAAATCAACGTTTTTCCGTCTTTATGTTCCCGTAGTGACTAATGTGAAAATATATTATTGGAATTTCCAGTTTTTCTCTGTATCAAATGTGCAACAGTTATATACGATGTCTTCGACCATTATTTTGATCAATACACATGTTCAATTAAACATAGAAAACAATAATTACTATAGTATTATAAAGTCATCTGATTGTTCGGGTACTCACTGATCCAGACTCCTTTATCACTTCAATAATCACAATTTATTATCAGACGAAAAAGGTCCTTTTGATGCCATGGCTATACGTTTTCAAAAATAAAATCACGAATAAATTCCAACGAAAAAAATATTAAAGTCCTTTATTAAGGATGAATACAAATAATGCCACGTTACGATGTTTCTAAGTTTTTTGAAACCACGAGTCTTCAAGACAATCAAACCGAAATCAGCATTCCAACTGCACAACCCGTATAATATAATGTACACATAAAACTGTTGATTCTTATTCTTATTGAGCCGTTTCATGACTCGCAACGTCACGCTTTTTTTTTTTTTTTAATGTAAATACAGTTCAATGGCCATGTGAAATCCAACAGAACAATTAAACGCATTAGAATAAATTATAATTTTATTGATTAAAAAAAAAAATAATAAAAATAAAACTAATTATCTTATATGGGTATCGAACCCTGACAACATTCGATTACCTGTTGAATATAACGGATTATAATTTTGCGTGTAACTGGCTTAATACGCGATTAATCATTAAAAACAAAATGACAATAGAAACGCGAGAAAATTAATGAATGATTTTTTTTTTCTGATTCAACTCTCATATTTTAATCACCTTCTGATCTTCGAGTTAAGAGAGTTAATCATTTGAAACACATTTTCAATGTAATCTAATAATTACATTTTTTTCGCTTAACATTTAAAAATAATTTCCATAAAACTAATTATGGTTTCACATACCTCATCCCTTTATCTTCCTGACTCCCTGGATTGTTAAATATTTTTGGAAATTTTGAACACTGATGTCACATCAAATGTAAAACAAAATTATAGTAGGGCAACTCTAGCAAATTTCAAATGAATGTATGTCGAGGTTAACGTTGTTATTAAAGTAATAGGATGTGTATTTATTGTTGCTAATTATAAAATTATTATACATATTATAGGCATATGAGTGCATATTTTTACGTTTTTACTGTGACGCTTCCCGCGTCATGTGCGACAACATCGAGGTATTTATTTATTATCCAAGGACAAGCAATGGGACATCGATATTTGATTAATTATTGCAACGAGATTCAATACTGGAATTCTGTTTTCAATAACATACACTGAAAATGAATTTTAAAGAATTTCTTTTGGCTCTTGATATAATTTTATTTATCCGTGCGGCCCATGAACATAATATTCGTGTTGGCCACCCCTATACGTGCAATTTCCAATCGACTTCCTTCGATTGTGTTTTTGTGAAAAACGCCGAAACAAACCAATTATATTCGTAATATGATGACGTAACAGTACGAAACCGTATTATATAATAATAATAATAATAATGCATCGGTATTCGCTATTGTATATTGTGTATTCGGTCGGTGTGTGTGTGTGTGTGTGTGTGTGTGTGTGTGTGTGTGTAATACGTTCAAAGAACTTATTTCCGTTCTGAGCCTATAGCAATGTATTTTCGTATGGAGACCGTGTGATGGCATGGGCTCGACGACGCTGTAGACTAATAATTCAACGTTTTCGGTTCTACTGCTTCCTGTCAACTGTTAAAAAAAAAAAAGGAAACACACACATAATAATTGTTTATACGCGGCGCCACGCGATATTTCAAAGTCTCCTCGTGCCGTATTAATTGTTATTTAACAACGAACATTGTGATCGAAACGATAAATAATAAAATAACACAATCATAATGTATAAATAATTATGCTATTGGGACGTTATAGCACGTTCTTTTATTATTTTTTTTTTTTTTGTTTTTACAATGGTCACTCGATTATATTCAATTAATCGTGATTCAACACGTATGTGCATCAATAACACTCACTGAAAATACATTTTTAAAATATGTACTTGTTGCGAAACTAAAATTGTCGTCAAAAAGGATACTAAGGCGCGGGGGGGAGGGACGAAGGGGCGGTACCTCCTGACAATTTTTAATGTATAAAATTTAGTACATATTTAGTTCATTAGTCAACAGAAAATCAATGGTCAAAATTTTAATTGATCAATATACCTAATTAGAAAAAATTAATCACCACAGTCACAAAGATAATAATATTATTATCTACAGATAACCATTACCACGGGTTATAATAATATACTAGTCCGTACTTATGTTATAATAATTTTATTCAAACATCATTAATCACAATTATTATATTGAAATTATTAAATGATTTATATTTGTCCACCATATTATAAAAAGTTTTCAATTGTTTTGAACTTTTTTTAACAAAATTTTGTTTACTATTATTTTTCACAATAATTAGGAGTTTATATATTTGTATTTCAAATTATGTTTCAATCTTCTCGGGAAGAATTTGCATTGTAAAAACTTTAATTTGAAAAAGTTTTCAACTTCCTCGTTTTATTTTTCTTGACATACAGGCGCACTAAATAATATTAATGAATAATACAGAGGATCATCAACATTGTATATTATGAAACACGCAGTATTTTCTTTTAATATTGTTATTAGGTATCTTACCAGTATTAGTTACCTAATATATTTTTATAAGTTTTAAAATTTATCGTGTGCAATTATTAACAACGCATTGTTTGTAAGATTTATATTGATTATTTAGCGTTTATTATGATTTACTATAATTGCGTACGATTTTAACGAACTACGCGAAATAGAAATAAAGTGTTCGTTCAAGGGATTTATTAATGTTCATTAACCGGACAAGAACTTCGTTTACTCGAAAACCAGTTTTTTATAATATTATTAGATAAATAATTTCAGATCTCGTTGAAGTTTACTATCGATTTCTAATATAGACATTCAAAAAATTAAATTACATTATTCCTCGAGTGTAAAATGAATATAAAGTTTCAATCCTGAAACCTAAAATTCAGTACCTAATGCTACAGTATGAGTAGATGCAAGATTTTAAACGCTAAAAAACTGAAGCCATTATCAACCGGTGTTGCACAAATTAATCATTTTAAACGAAATGCATTGATTATTATCAGTGGCGGATTTACAAAAATTTTCTAGGGAGGGTCTAGAAAATGATTACGAATTTAAAATGGTATTTTTTTATTTATTTATATATTTAAAACAAGTATTAACTGTGTTAATTATTAAACTGTGTGCGGCGCATTTTCAAAAATTCGTGTTGAATAGGGAATGGTCCAACAAAGTCCAGGACCATTCCAACAATGATCAACAAATTGAGTAGTACATTTTTGATTTTTTTTTTTCAGAAATTTTTTAAGAAGTTGTGCCACTGAATATTTCGGGTGGCGCAATTAAATTGGGAAACGTCCAACAATCTCCAGGACCTTTCCGACAATGACCGACAAATTGAATAGTACTTTTACGAATTATTATTTGAACGGTTTTAAAAAGTTGCGCCGTTGACGTGAATTTAACGGTGCAAAAATGTAAAAAATCATAAAAAATAAAATACAATCCAACATTGACCAACAAATGACTAACAAATTTGTGGGATAGGTTTCGTTGATGACTGTTAATGTCGCGCCGCTAACTTCACGGACATCTGTACATTATTTTTACTGCAGAGAATTACCATTAAAGCAGACGATTTTATCAAACCAAAAAAATAGAATTGTTGAATAATGTAAAATAATAATTCAATATTTATTATTATCATTTCAGTACATATTTTGAAATATAGGCAATAATGTATACAGAGATTAATCGTGTCTATCACTGTATATAATAAAATGTACATATCGGCGTCTGGGATGGGTCCGGACCCCCTGGACCCTCCCCATAAATCCGCCACTGATTATTTATAAATATTAGGTTTAAATTTTTTATTTATGTTTATCTTCAGGATATTGTTAATTTAACTCATCACAAATCAGTCGAAAACTTTATTACGCACGTCATAATTTTTAATGAGATATAATCAAATCGTTTCGGGCCTAATGGTATTATAATAATAATATTATATAGGTGTCAGTATGTGTAGTATACTACATTGTATAACGTAGGTAGTGGATATGAAAATCACCGTTGCGCGCGTGTTACGCGGTTTTAATTAATTTAAACAACCGACGGACGTTTTAAGCTGTTGTAAATCTGCGCAAAGTTGGCGCAGAGCAGACG
Source organism: Stegophylla sp. TES_Ste_2020 (assembly GCA_025469315.1). Taxonomy (NCBI): domain Eukaryota; kingdom Metazoa; phylum Arthropoda; class Insecta; order Hemiptera; family Aphididae; genus Stegophylla; species Stegophylla sp. TES_Ste_2020. The sequence continues at coordinate 27,633 of JAIPRM010000715.1, read as the reverse complement.
TTCACAATAGACGGGGTATTTTAATAATATTTTTCTCGAAAATCGCCTTGGAAAACTTCGCCCGCTAAGTACTATTACTAAATAATTCTTGTTCAGTCTCCCCTCTCTCTTCCTGCCGTTGATGACGTTGCGTCGTTACAATGATAAACTAATATTTAATCAGGACGTCCACGATGTAAATACACTACGACAAAGCAAACACAGTCGAATCGAGGGGTTATATAACGCCCAAATAGAGGAGAGAGAGAGAGAGAGAGAGAGAGAGATTGACTTCCATTAGACGACTCGACACGGCGGCGCTTCGTAGCCCGCCGAATTTCTATACTTAAGCGTGTGCGCGCATAAGGGTGGGGAAGCGAGAGACAGGGGAAACACCCCTCGGGGAGGTACCTTCCTTTTCGAGATTTTCTCCAAACGATTTATGTATAATATTACCGGTCATACCGGATTTCAGGACGAACTAGTTTATTCTAGGCCATACTAGTTTTGCCTCGGCACTTCAGGACAAATTACATTAGCATAGAATATTCTGGTTTGTTCTAAAATTTCATTCTTTTATTATATTTATTTTTGTATTATTTTCCGAAATTTCCCCACTTTGCACAGCAGGTCGAAGGATATAAATATTATATATATATATATATACAGTATACACAAAATGAGCGGAGTAAAGTGACAGCTCCGAAGAGCGTAGCGACCAGTGCCAAAACACGCGTTGATTTCCTATTTTTAAATTAACTTTTGGCCACAAATATCGAATTCAGTTCAGTCTTTTTGGTTTGGAAACCACCGACTTTGTACCTTAGCGTTAAGATTCAGCTGCTATGGTCTGCAAAACCAAGTGTCGTACGGTAATCGTACATTATCCTGTGTGATTAATATTCAAAGACAGTAATATATGATTATTTGTGTGCGTGCGTGTGTGTGTGTGTGTTGGTTTTTATAAGAAAATCTTATTGAAATCTTTTGTAGTGTGTTTTACACTACAACCGATAATGGATCGATAACTTTTTTTAAGAAAATCGGAGAAAGACGAAATGTTTTTAAGGATTGATTTCACTGCTCCCCTGCCAAGATGTCCTTCACATCCTGTTTTGCGATCAGATCTCCGTGCACCAATCACTATAATACTAGTTGTTATTATAATAATATTCTTATGTGCTTTTTCACTCGGTACAGTGCTCGGAATCAGTGGTGTAATAAAACACAGTAAAGACGATTTTTATACGCGCAGACGTTTTATTAAGATGAACGTTGTGGAACTTTTGGGAAGAGATGACTTTTATCGAATTTAAAATTCAAATCGATTTTTGAGGTATTGATTGAAAACCGTTAGTTTTGTTAAAATTATAACTTTGAACGCGCATAAAAAATAATTAATGTATATGAATATTCATGAAACTCGATGCATAAATAGACGAGTAGGTTGTCCGTAAATATTCAAATTAAAATAAATTTTCAGAAACAACAAGATTTCCTATATTTAACTTGAAATTAGATTATTAAAATATATATATATATATATATATATATATGTATAAACTTTACCCGGGTAATGTATAGAATGCGCAATTTCAAATGGTAAATGTGGAAAATTATACACATTTCCCTGGCACTCAATGCCCAAAATAATGCGGTCAAAAATAATGATAAAAAAATCAAACAGCGTTTATTTATTTCACTTTTTTATTTAGATCCATATTATCTGACCTCCATCCGATAACTGATATTGATAACCGACATTTCAAGTTCAAATTAATTATCCACAGTTTCTATGCGTGTTTTCCCACTCATCGCTACGCTTCTCCGTGCCATCACTTTACTCCGCCCAATCAATATACGACTTATTCGACTCGCTGTACATCTTAGAGACATATCGTTTTGATAATCAGATTCGTATTCTTTTCATATTAACATTGTCCAGTTATAAACAGGCATTTTTAACTATATCCGGGCATTCTAACTCAATATCCAATTTATAACACATTGACCGTTACATAATATATACACAAAATGTATTGCGACACTATTTGTTGAGTTAAAACCAAATAACTTACTTAAATATTTCAATGGAAATATTTTTATTTTTATTATTTCATCATTTGGACTCAAGTTATGGATTATTTTTTTCATTACCGCCAGAAACAATTATTTAGAATTTTTAAAAATAATTATCAGTTTTAAGAAACGAGAAGAAGAATTTCTTGTGTCTAAAGAGATAAGCGACGAAATACATAAAAATAAAAAATAAATTTAGATCGTTGTAAAACAATAAATATTATTTGCTTCACTCTTCGTAGTATAACTCCGTTATTTCTCATTAAAATAAATCGATGTTTTTTTTAATTATTATTATATATATATATTTTGCTCTGCGTTAAACGTTAAAAGAAAATGATTCTACGAAAAAAACCGATTAAAAACATAATTAATTCCAAAATAATTAATTAAGCGCGGGTGAAACGCGCGAGAAATATATAATTATATTTTGTTTTACAATTTTCCCAAATAGAAATAACGAATCTTGTTACATAATGACATTACAATGTACGAAATTAACTTTCATGAAAATCTACTGTAACGGAAAATGCGCCATGACTGGATATATATTATATATATTTATAATATGCTGTCGCACGGTAGTTCGACGGGGAAAAATTTATTATAATTCGTTTAGTTATGAGAAACTTTCTGAGAAGATAATATTTTTAATATGACTTACATGCAAAACTTTTACGCATCTATTAGTGTTGTAATATTGATGATGTAATTTATTCATAAGGGAAAAATTCGAAAGTTTTTTTTTTTTTTTTTTCGGAAATTCCAGTCGGGTATAATAATATCATTTATCCGCTAATTACGCGTTTTAAAAAATGATTAAATTAAATTCTTTATACCTGATTGGTACACTGAACCGAACCCATATAAAATCTAGGGAGGCTACAAGTGATTTTATTCTAAAATAGTTGGTTGCCGTTTGAAAAAAAAAAAAAATTGTATCACTTAAGGTGACATAAAAACAAAAATATAAAGTTATGGAAAACATAGTTTTTATAGTAAGAGTTTAACGTTGTAACGAAAAAAAGCCGGACATACTTCGCACGATGAGTGTACTTCGCACGACGGGTGGTATTCTCTTGACGGGCGTATTAAATTTTAAAGAAAAGATAAATCATTTCTTCAGTTAAACAATTCTGAACGAAAGAAGTTAATAATATAAGAAAAAGAAAAAATGTTCGAAAAATGTCCAAAATTTTTTTTCACATTTTCAAAATTTTCATGCGCCAAAATCTTTTTTATAGGATTTTCTATCTACGTTTAAATTTTCATAAATAAAATTCTGATCAAAAAAATGATGGTTTTCGAGTCGTTTTAGTCAAATTTTGGGTAGTTTTTTCCAAAAAAAAAAAAAAGAAGAAGAATTGAGAAATTCAAAAAATGACCTCTTTAAAGTACAATCTGGAGGCGAATCGGGTTTCAAAAAGTTATTGATCGAAACTTTTGGACAAGTATTTCTATACGAAAAGTTGTACACAGGAAAAGATAAAAATAAATAAAAATCATTGTAAAAACACTGGCTTCTTCACTTCGTTCAGAATCTAAAAAATCTCCAAATTTTTCCATTTTTATGGCTAAAAAAGCGGGTGACCATGCTTAGTGAATCACTCTGTATAGTAATAATTTTAAACGTTATTGTAAGCATTTATATTTTATTATTATTCCTAATAATTATTTACCAAACTTGTACTGTCTTCTCGTCGTCGACTTAGAACGAATTATTACCTGGACGTAGTAATTTTTGGTTAAAATCTCTAAGTGAAAAAAACGTCCGATTTTATCCAAATTAGTTTCAATAACTAACTGGATAATAAAATTCGTTTTTATCCGATCGATACGTCCGTCAATACGTGCTATATATATATATATATATATAGGTTTATAAGACGGTTTTAGTCAATTTCACGTTGCCACGTAGATGGGGCCGAAGCGCGTTCATGTCACGTTCGCATTTCTTCGAAATAGCACGTGTATTAACGAGGTTTTATCCCGCGGCTCTTTAACTCTCGCAATACACACACAGTCTGATGAACGTGTAAGTCGTGGAAATTATCACCATCGAACCGTTTCTCGCGTTTGAGAGGCAAGCGCAAATTATAGTATGCATGTACACGTGCATCGGTCTAACAATTATTCTACACGGGACCCCCTCCCCCCTAGTCTCTTTGTTTTCAAATAAAATTATTTATTTATTTATTTATGTATAATAAACGGGTATTAACCCTTTAACAATAATTAGAATAATTATAAGTACAGTTCTGCTTGTCTTATACAGAAATAGAAGAAGTAAAAATTATAAGCATCAATGGTAATAAATAAGAATAATATAGTAGAGTAAAAATCATTAATAGCAATAAATGGTTACAAAAACGAAAAAAAAAAATATAGGTATAAGAATAATAATAAAATATAATAATAATTTAAATTTAAATTTAAATTTAAAGCCGAATAAACGTTCAGTCTGAATACAAACCGCGACATAGAAAAAAAATCAACATGATCCATTACACTGTTAGCCAAAGATAGAGCTCTGGGGAAAAACGAGGAGGAAGTATAAATATTTTTAGAAAGAGACATATGAAAAAAATTAGAGTTTCTTAATACGTGAGTTTGTACGTTAAATCCAACTGTGAGATAATAACTCCGGAGAATAAATAAGACCATTTAATGAGTCATATAAGAACATAATATCCGCAACATTTCTCCTCAAATCACATGACGCGATCCCCAATTGGAAAATTATACACAACAACTGAATTTAATGCCGTATTACATATTATCAATATTTTAATAATAGTAACGGATTGAACAAAACGTATGGAATTACAAACCAACTAACCTACTACCTATTAATACTGCCTACTAAAACTAACTAAAATTAAAACTAAAACTAAATACTTATTAACACCTACTCTTTACCTACCAAAGAACTCATCTGTATTTATAGTATCTGTATGACCATGAATGCTTTGGTTACGAGAGCTTTGTATGTCATTGTGTAATATGAGTAATATGATACATAAGCTCTGTGTACATTTTTTTTCGAGTTTGTCTTTTTCTAAGATAATTATTTTTATATAATAATTCAAACGCTTTGTGCGTTATACAAGAAGAAGAAGATTTTGAAACAATCAAAACTGGCAATGTCATTGAAATATTTAAATAGTTTTCGGTGTCTCCCAGAAAACGAGTTTAATAATACTTCGAAATTTGGGTTCAAGCCGTGGAGCCGCCATCTCAATCACACTAAAATTGTCCATCGCCGAAAACGTGTCAGCCCTAAGAAATCTAAGATGGTACGAATTCTATCCTCTGCCCTTCGCTCTGAAATGACTTTATCGGAGGCTAGCCGCGTACGTATATCAGCCGTACGTATACCCAGCCTGCGTAATGCCTTGGAGAAATGGTCCCCCGGGAGAAGGGAGTAAAATACAAAACGAATTTTCGGAAAATTTTCCCACGACCCGTTTCAATATTAATATGACCACAAACACAACAACACACACTGCTACAGCACCGGACGATATCGTTTCGTGCCCGTCAACTGGGGGTTAAGTACGTAGATATGTCGTCTCCGGCCCCGCGATCAGCGACAACACGAACGTTGGTCGCGTGCGCGTGATGGAGTAGCGGCAGCCGTGGGGTTTCCAAAAACTGTCAGGGCTCTAAGAGTGTTTGTGTGTTCAAACTGCTGGAAAACGAGAGCAATTCCTCTCCTTTTCACCACTCTTTTCGTCTCTCTCTCACTTCGTCGTCGTCTCTCGCCCACACCCACCTACGCACTCGCATGTTCAGCCGCCACTCTACGACCTCCTCCGCTCCCGCCGCCGTTGACGAAATCATTTTCCGTTCGCCAATAATGTGTATCTCCGGTATTGTCCTAGCACAAATCATCAACGCTTAGTTTTGTGCGGGAAAATTGGAAAACGTCAGAAAACCGTGGAATACGGGGGGAAAAAATAAATAAAAATAATCGATATACGCGTACCGTGTCGAGGAGGTTTCCCACCCTTTTTCTATACGCGTCTCTCTTTCTTTCACTTGCTTTTCTCTCTCTCTCTCTATCTCTCTGGCCCTCGGTATTACTTATATGCGTGTGTGTGTGCAAGCGTATTATACAGCAGTCACACTACGCGTCTAAAAGAAACTGGATTCCTCAGAATGGCAGAGTATTGCAAAAGTTTCTCTTTCACGAAACAACGATAAAAGTATTAACACCATCTGCACTTTGCCGGATTACTGTTATATGTGCGCGTCTGGAAATCCCCTACGCGATGGGTTTTTTCTTTTTCTCCATTTTTTTTTTCTTTTTTCTTTTTTTTGTGTGTGTGTGACGTATTCACTCCTACACTCTCGGGATGGCGAAAACGCATTATCGTCTTACGTTTTCGAGCGCACCAGCAAAACATTCGTAACAAGTCTCTGGGCATAGAAATTTGATTTTAGCGCGCACATTCCGCCGATCGCACCTTTGTCGTAGGTATCAACAATAGTACATCCAGTGGCGTATCCGAGGGAGGGGACAAGAGGGGACAGCCAATAAAATCGGTTTTAACTTTTATTCAATCATTTCATGCCTTTATAGAGGACTACAGTTATTTTAAATAAGTATTGTTTGATAATTAGTAGGCAAACATTTTCTCCATATAACTCACTTCGTTCTAGTCCAATCGTTACTCCAATGTGGAATCGTAGCCTAGAGCAGTTCCTGGAAAACTTTGTGCAATACAATTTTAACAAAAACGCCTAGCAAAAATAATTACAAATAAGCCAAAATAGATTTTTCTCGTAACTTACTTAATACGCGATTATAGATATTTGAATAAAACGTTATTAAAATGTGAGATATTGTCCAAATTAATTACGAATAAACGAAACCCGAAATAAAAACGTGACCACGTCATTATTGATTTTCTATTTTCTATTTTCAATTCATAAATTAAGGGCCTATGAAAATGCGAAATCTTCGTGGGCCCAAAATTTGACACCATCCGATCCCGGGGACCTTCGTCGAGGAATGTGATCACGCACAAGTTTTGGACTTTCACGAGCCGTAGCTGATAATAACCGAAACCGGAGACGAAGTAGGCGGTGGATACGCACAGAGGGTGTGTTTGGAGTAGTATTAATATTATAGGATAACGCGAAGACGAAAAATAAACACGGCTGGTCTGCCCGAAAACGGTTTCGTATCGATCATCGGCCGACGTGGCGTGACTTCCATTCCGCGGTCGTGACGCGCGGGGCTGATCCGACGAGCTTTAAATCATGACCCTCCCCCCACCACCAACGCGTTTATATATAACAACAACTTACATTTACTCTTTTATTTACCGAACCGTATACGCGCGGTGCCGGACAACCGATCAGTCATTCGACGGCCGAACGCTCCCGTGTGACCGCCGGAATTCGCGTCCACCAAGTCGACGCGTGACGCGAGCCCCTTAAGTCGTTTCCTCCGCTGAAATAACTGTGTGCGTGCGCTTGCGGATTTGACGTTGGCCGCGACGACCGCTCTAGCGCCAAAGAGAATACCCAACGGGTACCAGTCGTCTAGGGACGCGCGCGGAAAAACGTTTTTGGTTTTACTTCATATTTCGTAGTTTATCGCGTATACGCACTGTATTATATTGTAGTCCTCGGTGAATAGTAGTGGTGACGATCGCGTGGTCCCTCTGGCAACTGCGACGTTCCGATGGACATAAAATATCGAAAAACGATGAAAGCTCGGTTTTTTCACATTTTAGATTCTGAATGAAGTGAAGAAGCTAGTGTTCTTACAATGATGTTTATTTTTTTTTTTTTATTATTATTTTTTTTTTTCTATGTACAACTTTTCGTATAGAAATTCTTGTCCAAAAATTTCGATCAATAACTTTTTGAAACCCGATTCGCCTCTGGATTGTACTTTAAAGAGGTCATTATGCAACATTATTCGCATTTCCTTTAATATAACATTCTCTAATTATAATAATAACATGAACTTAAAAGAAAAAAATAATTACATATCTATATATGTGTGTGTGTGTGTGTGTGTGCGCGAGTTACATTAGGTACGTCATGAGTGCCCTAAATAGTTGTTTTAACTAAATATTCATGTTAACAATAACTAATCATTTTTAAAGTCTTATACAAGCGTACCAATAGCACAACTTTTTTAGAAAAACGCGTTATATTTTTTCTTTCAATTGAAAATTAACTTTCAAAATATGTTTATATAATTTCGAGTTGGCCACGCGATGTTTTTGTCATTCTGATTCCACAATCGTTTTTAAAATTTTCCATGGTGAAACTCGCCGGGGCCCCAACAGGTAAACTTATACGCTTAAACCCACAAACAATGACACGCATATACAAACCAAATCAACGTCAACAGGTGGTTAAAATACAACTGTGTCTAAAAAAAATGTGTATGGAATCAGTTGACGCAAACTCGAGTGTGATTCACGCTGTCACAGTTGCATTTTTTCCAGCGCGTCAGACTTCAGGCACATGCACGAACGTACAAGTAACTCTCAGAACAAGTCATTCACCTATTATTAAGTACATTGCATAAACTCAAAATGACGTGTTATTTAATACACCGTGTAAATGCGTTTTCCGCAAAAAAGAAAAACGGTTTGTATTAATATAGAGAAAACGATTTGGTTACGTCGATGGATCGGCGTTTATCTCGTTGATCATTCATCACGAATCACGAAAAAGAGAAAACGGTTTATTTTCGAAATAATTAACTATGTATATACTTACTTGGATCGCATCGTTTTGTTAGAAATACAAAGACCCAATTACTGACTCAATACTTGCCTGTGCATATCCGGTGTGGTGGAACGAACGGGAGTGGAGTCCACAAAGCGAGGGATATATTTTTTACCGAGTAAGCACGAAAAAAATACAAAGTATTCGTGTCGAATACGTGTGCGAAAGGGCTGCCATTGGGCTCGTGATCCCTGCCATTAAAATAATTGCCTTCACGGGTCGTCGACAACCCGTTGGGCAAAATCGATGGACAAAGAGTCGCGTTTTTTCGCGTAAGCTAATATTGTAATGTATACGTACGATGTGTAGACCAGTGGTTCTCGACGGAGGTGATATCATCCCCCCCCCCAGTGACGGTGAAGAGGTTCTGAAGGGTTGATGGACATATTTTGGGTATATTGTATTTACATTAAAACCTAAAAACCGAAGTGCAAATACTTTGTTGAACACGCCATAACTTACCTGTAATATTGACTCGGAAACCGTCATCATATTTCGGTCCAAAATTTATTAAAATTTAAATATAAATAGACAATAATATGAGAAACGTTTTGGCGCAAGAAAATTTTGAAAATGTGTTAAAAAAAGTTTAGACGTTTTTCCGTTTCTTTATTTATTAGATAAAAAGAAGTAATATGTAAAGTAAATTAAAATGTAGACAAGAAAGCCGGACATCACGGATATTCTTCGCTCTGCGGGTCAGATACTCTTGGTGTGTGTGTGTTGAAAATGACGGCTGTTATTATTTTGAAGAAATAATTTATGGTTTTTTTTTTTTTTTTTAAATTCTACACATCCACCAAAAGTATTTGACCCCCGAGGAGCGGACAGTATCCGTGGCGGAAAATATGTCCGGTTTTTTTTTCTTTTTAGGGGGCGTTGAAAAATATTTTTCTTTTCCGGGGGGCAATGACTTTAAAAAAAGGTTGAGAGCCACTGGTATAGAGACGATGGGAAACGTTTTCAACTTCCAGACAAATAAAAAGGTGCTCGATCGGGATCTTTATTTCCGCGACAAGTCCGTCGATCGATTTTCCGCGTATTTAACAGAAATTGTTGCACAATAATTATATTAAATAAGTACCGAAAGACCTTTACAGAGTAATCGACATCGAACCGCAATCGAATAAAACACCACCGGCCACCGAACGAGACCACTAACTACGACCGGGGTCATCGGTTATTTTCTCCCCACCCCCCCCCCCCACCGGCCGTGTCTAATCGCTAATTGCACGTGTTCGGTCGTGCGATTTTTCTCCACTTATAGCGAACAAATCACAGTCGAACGGCGATTTTAATTTTTCCAAATCAACACAAAGTGGACACGGAAACAGGATACTGTTGCAGCAGCAGCGCTCAGTCACATACCGACCGGACGAGCAGCGTTCGTCTCGCTCCGTTCGCTCTGATGTGGCGACAGCCGGTTTTCCGTTATTGTTTTAAATAATATAATTCGAAACGAATGTCAAGCGAAGTGTGCGTTCGGAAAAAAATAATAATATTCCGCGTCCGACTCGCAGTTTCTCCTCGTAAACGATCGACGAGTTAAAAGTTTTGAAAAAAAAAAAAAAAACGAACACGGTTAAGTAGCGCGACAGCTCGTCGAACGCTGTCCCTTTATTTATATTCATTTTTTTTTTTTTTTTCAATTACAAATGAGAGACTCGCGAAATCACGCGAAAATGATTCGACACGCGTGATCTAAAGAGAAACGATTACACATACGGGTTAAAGCTTTTTTAAAACAGAGGAAGTTTTTCTACACTTGCTTATTATTTTACGAGAAGGGAAAAAAAAAAGGATTTTAACAAACCCCCCGACCGCGTTCAACAGTATCATCAGTATCACGTCTATTGTTTTTGTCGAATTTTTCGAGTGTAACCGGGAAAAATAATAATAATAGTATGTCATCGAGGGGAAAAACGAGATATTCATATGATATTATTATTATATAGTACGAGTTTCAAACGCTCTTAACAGCTGCACGGTGGTATTATGTCGTGTAACGGAGGTATAGGTGCACAAATTTCATTATGCGGGTTAGCGTTGCACGCGTAACAAAGAAGTCATTGAAAAAAAATATTCACCCTTCGACTTTTCAAAACTACGTAATATATTATGTCTATATATATATATATACATAGCACCTACCACACTTCAAACGATAAGCTTTCGCGGAAGTGTCGAGCAAATAATTCGCAATAACTGCGATATTTTTTCGTTTATGTTGTTCTCTTTCCAATAATTATAAGTCGAACCCGAGACGTCCCCCCTTCAAACAAAGCTATTCATCCCCGTGTTTAAAATAAAAATAAAAAAAAAAAAAACTCTCATTAATTAAATACACACATGACAATTCAAAACGTTTTGTACTTTTTTTAAGTCGTGCCATGGCCCGTATCTAGAACGAATTTTCGGGGAGGGTTTTATTATTATTTTTTTTTTTTTCAATGAGAAATTTTACCATAAATTACGTATTGACAATATTTAATGTGAAATAAAAATGAAGAATTATTTTAGAATTTTATTACCAAGACCTTCCCTCCCCGAAAACAGTCATGAGTCATTTGTTAAGATAATTAAAAAATGTAAGGCTAGAAACATCAATAGAAAATTGTCTAAAAAACAAAAAAAAAATTATAGGCATAGCCGTATCAAAAATAAAATTCAAGGAGGGGGGGGTCGAATCTATAACAAAAATTATATATATATATATGAAAACTTGTATGTTATAGTTAATGGTAGTAATAAGTAACAATTTAGTGCAATTTCAAACCTAATATAAACATTTTGGAGAGGGTTTGAACCCGGAAAACCACCCCCCTGGATACGGCCATGAGTTGTGCTTAAGCTCAATATTTAACTTGAACGCCATAAGTTCTAATTACATATATCACGTATTAGCTATATTGTCGTTTTGGTACACAAAACTTGTAATAATTCCGTCTCAATGTGTGACTCAACGTGACACAGACAGATGTATTTAAAATCAAAAAATACTAATCAATCAAAAGATGCGATAAGGAATCCAAAATTCGATTTGAACGCGTCGTGAAGTCGATCTGTTTTACACATTTTTTTATCGATCAAAGCATTCGAAAATACACTTGCGTCTATTTTTAACTTTTAAGTGTCTAACTAATGTAGTTCTGCATTTAGAAATTAAAGGGGACTAAATCAAAAAAAAAAAAAAAGAAAAGTGATAAAATCGATCTAAATCAGACTTAAAACAGACCACGTGTTCAGATTTTTTATCACGTCACTGGATTGATCGGTGCGTCGAATTGAAATCACTTCTAAATCGCTGTACGGCACGTGTGATAGACGGAAATAGAAAACCAACGCTTCCAATCCACTCAAGACGAATGCTAAGCAAAAGACTGTGCGACGAAATGAAAATAAATGTTTTTATATATACATATATATATATATATACCGTATGGAAATCGTATAAGGACGCGAACAGGACATTATCGAAGTGCGTGATCTGGAGAAAACGAGTGGGGATAAAACAGCCCCTCAGATATTTTATCCGGAAGGCAACTTCGATTTTCCGGCACGAATTGCAATTCGAATATAGTATGTATATTATAAGAGACAAATCAAATTTACAGACTTTTAAAATATTTAAATATGTCAATACTGTAATAATTAAATAATAAATAAATAATATTAATACGTTTTAAATAAATTACACCACTATTTTTATTCTAAAATTAAAAACCGATGATAAACGATATCGTTCCGAGTCGCGATGGTCAGAGCTCGTTTTCCATGTTGTCGACTGGTATCGTCGACATAAATATATCTGTCGTCTTTCGAATAAAAACATTTAGAATTAGTTAATAAACCAAACTAAAGGTTGCATTAATTCGTGGTCGTCGACTCGCGTTAAAATAAAATATACTAGTAAACATTTTTAGATTTCATGACACTCTTATGTAATGAAATAGTGTGCAGAGATGAACGTAACGTTTTAAAATTTATATTAAAAAAAAAAAGAACTTGTTTTAATATTCTAATAAATTAAAACAATGATTTGTTTTTAAACACCAATGGTATAAAATAGTTCTTTACTACTTATGTAATACGGAATTATACACTTCTATGAACAATAGTGAATATCATATTTTATGTAGGTTAGTTTAAGTTAGGTCAAGATCACTTGATTAACTGTGTGTGTGTGTGTGTGTGTGTGTGTGTGGTAAGTATGAGATTAAGCGTGTTTAGCGAAAAATTCCTTGAGTTCTGTACATTCGTCTTAAAAATCGAGTGTCAACCACAATATGATTACTTTCGTGTTCTTCATGTCCTTGATCTAAAATCTTCAGCCGATTCGATAATAATCTTGTGTTTTTGTCTAAAATTAGTGATTTTGAGATAGTTTCTCCAGTATTATTATTGTGAAATGTCAAATTTTTTAGTTCCTCTGCGGGACTTGTCCGTTTTCTTTTCCTACAATACACGTTTTACGTTTTGTTTAGAAAATAATAATCCTTAGTACGGAATGATAATTCTAGGCAACGAGTCCCTTACCCGAAATACTATTTTCGTTGTTGTTATTATTATTTTTCCTCCCATATAATTACTTCGATTTCGATTTTTAAATAGTTGTAATATAAAATAATTTCAATTGGTTTCAATTCGTTACAAGTACAAAAATACATAAATATGTGAGTATTGATTTTTATGTCAGGAATTAGTATAAAAGGGGATTTTAGATTCTGAATGAAGTGATATCTGAAGTGAATATAATCTAGTGAAGAAACTAGTGTTTTTACAATGATGTTTATTTTTTTTTTTCTGTGTACAACTTTTCGTATAGTAATACTTATCCAAAAGTTTCGATCAATAACTTTTTGAAACCCGATTCGCTTCTAGATTGTACTTTAGAGTGGTCATTTTTTGAATTTATCGATTTTTTTTTGAAAAAACTACACAAAATTTGACAAAAACGACTCGAAACCCATCATTTTTTGATCAGAATTTTATTTATGAAAATTTAAACATAGATAGAAAATCCTATAAAAAAGATTTTGGCCCAAGAAAATTTTGAAAATGTGAAAAAAAATGTTGGACATTTTTGGAACATTTTTTTTTCTTCTTATATTATTAACTTCCTTCGTTCAGAATCGTTTTACTGAAGAAATGATTTATCGTTTCTTTAAAATTTAATACGCCCGTCAAGAGAATACCACCCGTCGTGCGAAGTATGTCCGGCTTTTTTTTTTCTTTTACTTTTTAATTAAAAAAATGAAATGTATTAATGCTCCCCTAGAATTTTCTCCGAGTCACGTCACTGCCATGGTATGTCGACTACTAGTGTTCCGAATCGTGAGCGTATAAATCTCTCGTGGGGGGGTGGCGAAAAATCGCCGGAGCGCAGCGTCCGCGATATTATGTGTGTGGGAACCGGTCGACCGATCGCTACGCTTCTTCTAAATTATGTGTGCGCACACCTAAATGGTAGACAGAGACCGCAGTCGATTGTACGAGTCGTTGGGCAATAGTGGCCGCGATAGTCGTGCGTTATAATATATTGTTGTATAATATTATTATTGTTGTCGTGCTCGTCGTCGGTCGACCAGGGGGACGACGCCTGCGAATGAGTAAAATAATGACAATGAGTCAATACACACGAGTACTGCGACGCACTCAATTGTGTGTCTCATACCGTTGAAGCCGGGTGAATCGCAAACGTGTGTGTGTGTATTGGAGAGTGTGTTCAATATATATATATATATATGGTCACAAGGGGTGAAAATTCCCCCCTTGTATCACTCCGTACATTCGAGACCGAACGGATAACGGATCTGATATATAATAATTATTGTTATTGTCCCGTTTTTAATTTGACAATCGCTGTGCAGTCGAGTTCGACGCGAGTGCCATTATTACTTGTAATAAATCTATGGCAATCGATCAAACGATCGGTCGTGTGTGTGTACTGTGTGCAAACGGGCAATGGATCCCCCCCCCGGACGTCTTTCTTGTCCCGTTTAAACAAAATTAAAAAATAATAATAATAATAATAATAATAATACTAATAATTTTAATTATTCGCCTGAACCGATACACTCGTATTATCTCGTACGATAAGGGCTACTGACTAAAGTAGTAAAGTAATCAATCAAAAAACTGATAAACCGAAAAATAAAACGACGTTTCTTCGGTTTACCGAATGTTCAAAAAAGTATCGTTGAAAAGTAGAAAAAACCGAAATACTGGTATACCGATTGGTATCGTGATGAATCGATATCGAAACAGTGGTTTTCATAGAGGTTTAATTGTAACTGTATAAATGAAACATAAAATTAATAAATTTGTCTTCTAAATTATTGTACAATGTTAACAATAATTAAGTGAATTGTTAACGTCCGACCTAATTATAAAAAGGCCAAACAGACTTTGTGCCATGGATATACTTCGCTTCTCGGGCGGGATGTTCTTGGTGGATGTATTGGATTTTAAAAAAACAATATATCATTGCTTGAATATAAAACGATTCTGACCAGAGGTTCAGTTATCATACGATAATCATTAAACAATAATTACTACGTTACTATGGTTGACATGGTTACCCCGTTACCATTGTTGCCATGGTTACAGAATAGGGTAGGATAGAAGAGGGTAGGAGTGGGGATTGAGATATCAGTAGGGAGGGAGTACAGCAATGGCGTCAAGTGTTGATCCTTAGAAATAAAGCGAATTTCGAGAAGTGCTAAGTATAAAGTACCATCTATTTTATTTCAAAAAGTGGTTAATCGAAACGTTTGGATTTGTATTTTTAAAAGCAAAAATATTTACAGAACGGAAAAAATAAACACCACTGTGGTGTAAATTCATAAACTTCCTCGCTCTGCTAATAATCCAAAATATCAAAACGATAAAGCATCCAGTAAGTGGTGAGAATTCCGATTGAATCGATTCCGTTAATTAAACGATTTCTCCCGAAACGATTATAATAATTAGGCAAATGAATTAATTAATCGTTTATAAACGAGAAATTCATTGAAATCCTTATACGTGTTCTTTACAATAATATTCAGATTAAGTGTAATTAGGAAGGCAAGGAGAAAATAATAATAATTATAAGAAAAATCTAATTTCGACCGAACATCCGTTTTCGAACACTGCGTGTGACGGTCCGACGATTCGAAGATTTTCTCCTCGCCCACCCCCCTCCCACCCACACACTTCAATCGATTTAACTCACTGTTATAACATCCGTTGCGGCGGCTACGGCGAAAACACAAAATATACAAAATATACGAACAGATAATTTCGCGTCGCCGCGAACGGAAAATAATAATATACCGTTTCGATGCGATCATTCGTCGATTTAATCGCGATTCGGGCGCGTGTAAATCATTTGAGCCCATAAAAAAAGATTAACATTCGCGTGAGCGCGCGATGCACACCGCGCGGCGTGTTTAATAAGACGAAAAAACTCATTACAGAGGCAATATATTATTTGGGCGGAAATTTATTGTCCGATTTTTCGCGTCGCGTTAAAATAACAGTTTCTTCAGGTAATGGAATTAAATTATATCGTTTTCGCACCGTTTGGTACGCGGACGACGCGACGCGCGCGGTTAAGCAAAACGCGAAAATGCGTAATAATATT
Source organism: Stegophylla sp. TES_Ste_2020 (assembly GCA_025469315.1). NCBI lineage: Eukaryota > Metazoa > Arthropoda > Insecta > Hemiptera > Aphididae > Stegophylla > Stegophylla sp. TES_Ste_2020. The sequence goes on along the minus strand of JAIPRM010000715.1, from coordinate 11,189 downwards.
GTGTATTCTCCGCGAACGCGTTTGTAACGATCGTCCGAGATCGCGTACGCCGTCAGCCCAACACTTTAACGCGTCAACCCCGTAATACGAAACCGCAAAACTCAAAATACACACACGGACTCGGGGAGGACCGGAATTGAAAAAATTCACTGGGATTTAAAATTAGAGTGATCGCATACATCATATTATATTGTTTTTATACAAAATTGTATGATAAAAAAAATATTTTTTTTTTTTTTTTGCGTTTTAAAGATTTTAAAAAATATATTATAATATTGACATACATCTAATATAATAACAAGTCATTCATTATATTAAGCCGATTCAGAAGTAGAGTTTGACTGCCAAGTATTTCATGCATATTTGATTTTTTATAGGTACTTCAGTATTTTATGAAAAAAACGAATATGCATGAAATACTTGACCGCCAAAACTTAATTTTGATGTCACGACAAAAAATTTAAAAAAATAAATCAATTTGTTTATAAGTATTTTTTTTTTTTATGTTTTTCCACAACGGGAAACTTACAGAACCGAGAAAATTTCTTAGCGTTTATATACACATAAATGTAAGTCTTCAGATGATGTTATGGTTCAAATTCAATATAAAAAAAAGGTTGTGGACAGAAGTTTTGAATTTGAAGTTGACGTAACTGAGAGCATTCTAAAATTGTTGATAAATCTATAATGACAATTAATATTATAACATTTATATCGTTTTCCCTGAAAAATACGAAAATAAAATCCATGTGATGGATGAAAAAAATGATTTGAGTTCATTTTGGTTTAGATTTCAAACCAATAGTCATCCTCGCAGTTTTTTTCAAAGCTGTTTTGAATTTTAGATTGTATACATTTTTTCGATACTCATACTTAAAGTCGATGACGGATTTATTTTCACATTTTCCAAAGAAAACAATATAAATTTTAGAATTAGTTGCAATCATGTCTGAATAATATAAATATATAATATTTACATTTTATATAGCCATTGTTGCACGTTGATTATTTTCGTACAATTTTGGCAACAACTACCATTGTCCATCGGTCACGTCATAAGGCCTACCAGAAAATATCCCGGCGTCCCTGTGGGACAGTCCACTCCAGCACACTCGTACAAGCCACCTCCTCACCCCCCGTTTCCGAAGAAGACAAAGACGGGAAAACACGTCGTAATTTTTTAAAAATTAATTTTCCAGGCACGTACCGAAACAGGGGGACTGGACTTCCTCGAGGAGGATAGATTAACATTCCGCTTGTAAGCGTTCGCCGATCGCCTCGGGCTCGAACACGTGTACGGTCCGGCGTTACGGCTTGTCCGTCCATCGTATTTTTTCTCCCCCTTTACGGCGGATTTCCGCGATTACTCCGCGTTTACCTACCTGCTCTATACTATACCTTCCGGGTTCTTATTTCATATAATATATAAGTCCGAACCCCTGCAGACGTACGTCTGTGGAATGTACTCGTTTGGTGGAACGAGTAATACGGTAATACGGGAGAAAAGCTAATTTTTTCTCTATCTCTGCCTTATACGTCTCTGTCTCTGTTGTCCTTTTCGTCCCGACGACCCGGGAAAATTTTCACCGATGCCCCACGTCGAATCATTTATTTTTCGCGTTCCCCTCCGCGGTGGATCGAACGACGGCGGTGAAAAGACTCTATACACGCGGCGGCGCTCCGGAATTCTGTCGGATAAGAAGTTTACGGCGGTGTGTGTGTGTGTGTGTGTGAGAGAGAGAGAGAGAGAGAGAGAGAGAGAGTGCGCGCTAGTGTGTGTAGTAGAAGAAGAGATGGTTTTTCGGACTGGCGGCTGTCAACGGCAGAACGGTGACGATGACAAATGCATTTCTACCGGGTAGTTGATGGCGGCGGCGGCAGAACGGGTAACAGCTCTTCTATTTAATAAAATATCAGCGGGTATCGCGCCCGCGAGGGGGACTCGAACGCGCGTATAAATGTGATCATGTGTGTGTGTGTGTGTGTATGTGTACGTACGTGGGCACAATGGAGTGTATAATACGTGTATACATATATATGCGAATGTATGCATGTGTGTGTGTTTCCCCGACGATAAGGTTCTTCCTATATGATATACATATAGTAGTAAAGGGTGAGAGTGTGTGTGTGCACGAGGGCGTATATTATACGACTCTGTGTGTGTGTGTGTGTGTGTGTTGTCCTCCGCCCAAACGCCCAAATGAAATCGGCGTGGCGGCGTGTATAGTATTATTTTTCTTCCGAGTCCCGGGACACGCGGAACGTAGATTAAAATCCGACGAATAGCGGCGGAAAACTGGGTCGAATATTATTATTACTATATAATAACATTATCACTGCAATACACGACAAACGTCGCTTAGTCTCGCGCGAACACAATGATATTATATATATATATATATACGTGCGCGCGTAAATTATATTACTAAATCTACTGAAAACCTACGTGCATATATCATTGGTACGTTGGTTTAACTATCGTTGTGCTTGTGAATGCGTTTTTGTTTCCCCGACGACGACTCGTTCCTGCGGTTCCGCCCCTCGATTTGATTTTTTTTCAATTTCAACAAATTGTGGCCCGGGGCCGGAGAAACGGTTTCCCACCGCCCGTGTTGAAAATCGAATTTTCCAAGTAAACCGTCGCGATACAAATTTCGGGTATACAAATTCGTGCGGATTGAGTATGCTTAAAATATTCGAATAGGGGACGCTTATAATGGTCGATTCGCCGAAGGGTCGTTCCGGCGTGGACGATACAAAATCGTTTTTATTTTCAATCCGATTTAGTTATTATAATATTTTTACAGCAGAGTTTTGAATACCAAAAAAAAAAAAAAAAAAAAAAATTGATTAATAATTATTAGGCAAAACAACAAAAAGACTACGGCTCAATGTTAAAATAGGAGTATGTTATTCGATATTTTAAACTTTTACCCATTTTTTTTTTTAGTAAAAGTTCTTTCTGTTTGTGGATAACTTATAATATGTTCTCTGTAGACCATAGATTTTTTTTTTTTAATCATGTTCTTCATAGACGTCTATTCACAATTTTAAAACAACATAAGAGGAAATTGTTTAATATTTTATTTTTGAAAAGATTTGAAAAAGGTTAGGTTCGATTAGGTAGAATAATTAGGTTCACGTAATATTATCAATATTATGTAATTTTTATTCGATGCCAAAATAAAAAAATACAATAGAACGTCAACTATTCAGACAAATTATTATTAATGTCAATATTAGTCTGGATAAGTGCTGTGACGCGATTCGTCCCACACGTTTTCATGTTCTGTATTGTGTTCAGACTTTATTGTGAATTTAAAACTGTCTTATGTATTCGTATATTGTATAGTATGCTGTGTCATTAGGCAACCTGAATGGCGGGTAGTCCGCTTTAAATAAAACTTGTTTCTCCCTATAAAACATTAAATTCTTATTTTCTTTTCATAGAAATATTTGTTATTAATTATGTATGTACACAATAAAAAAATAAATAAAAAAAAAAAAACACCAAACGTTCAATAGATTTGAAAAAGAATAATATTTTTTGACATGATTTTTGTTATTTCATTACATTTCAAATATTTCATGTCCTCGTCGATTCGTTCACTGTAAATTATCATAGATCCTCAAGATATAGTCCAATTGTAAGAAAATTTTGAAAAAAATTGAAATTGACTAGTGCTACGGTAAATCATCGTAAGACGCGATGAGTTTATGTATCGATTTCCTGGTTTATTATTATAAATTAAAATATTGTTTCATCCCTTATCTCAATTACATAATATTACAAGCCTGGATAGTGTCTCTGCAAATCATTTTTGGTAGGCACCACGCTATTAGTATTTTAATTCAAAAAAGTGTCACATTTAAAATAGGTGGGTGGTATGATGTTGAAATCAATTTCATATCTTGTTTGAAACGTTTACAAATGCGATTAAATAGAAAAAATAACAATGTTTGATTCAAAATTCAATTTTATATTCGTGTAAAGTGTGTCGCATCAGAATATTCTATAGTTACGTATTTCGATTTGAAGACTGATATATCTATGATAGAAAAATAAAACACAATAAAGATAAAATATGTGAATGACGAAAATTAAGACTTAAAAATAATTGTATTTCGAAATCGGATTGGTGATATATATATATATATATTATTATCGAATTTCATTATCAAGGACGATTTTGCGGACATGGTTATCACCGTATCTGCGTGCAGAAATAACAGAAACAACGTCGATTGTTCGACGCCTGTTTCGTTATGCTACAATAATAATATTATCGATAATAATATATATTCGATACGACTACTCGATAAAGAGTTCGGCGCAGCAAAATGAATATGAAATAATAATAAAACCCAATAGCGCGAATGACTAGTGACTAGTGACGTCGTCTGTCACATACGATCGAGAGACGGAGAAAAACGATTCGCGTAGGACATAGTACGTAGAACCGAGTCGTATGAATCATGCGAATACACACGTTCGAGAGATGTTATTCAGTTCTCACTCGCTCGTGTTCGCAGTAGACGTACAACGGTAAACGAGCGATCATCAGCTGTTGTTGTGTTACGTTTTCACTCGTACCTACGCGTAAATTTATTTGTAACACGACGTGTGAACGGACCGTGTCGTAGATATCGTTCGTTCGATATGTTCTCGTGTGTGTACTCTTGGCAGACGAGAAATAAATAAAAAAAAAAAAAAAAAGAACAGACGTGTTTTATGAAAATAATATTTAAATTGTACATTCGAATAGCGAACACTTTCGGTTGATTAATTAAACGTTCCCAAATAAAATATGTCCGCATTCCGTTGGGAGGCGTCCGCTGTTTAGGGATGTCCGTTAGGGGAGAATTTCACCGTATTCTATGCGATATACTCTCCTGGTTTGCTTCGGAAATTCATAACATTAAATTAAAAAAAAAAAAAAAAAATGACGTTTCGTTAAAACCGACTAGTTTAAATATTTTAAAACCAATTTATAAATTTGTGTTCATTTAATGAGAATCTATTGAAACTGTAGTTATTCACACACACACACACTGCACCGACCATTACGCGTGTTCGGTATTTGTATGACACTCGGACTCCCGTAGCGCATTCACCGAGATGTTGATTGTCAATCATTAACGGTCACTTCATTAGGGTTGAATTTATATTATACGACCTATGGTGATATTATATTATTGTGCGTGTATTATGTTTTGCGGAATAACACAACAGTGTGTCGCGCGTGTGTGCCCGTAAAATTAATGACCAATATTAGAGAGGGTGCAGCGATACGAGAGACGGTAAATTTATTGTCGAACATTCGTGGCGGCGTGTAATCGGAATTCGGAAGCTTCGACATTGTTTTGTTTTTCGCAACGTGGTAAACGGCGTGACACTATATTATATTATGAGACGACCTAAACATCGCTTCTTGTAGAAAAATATAAAATATTATAATTCAGTGTTTTACACTACAGATCTTCGTCAATGAAATATCAATCAATAGAAATATGCTCGAAGACTCCATCAGTTGTTATATTCGTAACATTGTTTTAGTATTATTATTGTTTTGACGATTAAAAAGCAACGGAAATTGTTTATTATTTTTTTTTTTTTTTAAATAAAATTACGTTAAAATATTATATTTACCTAAATCAAGATAGTGAAATTATTGTTTTGATAAAACACTGCAGTCAAGTCACTCGGTCAATCCCAATCAGCCAGAGACGTTGGAAACACCGCGTTTTCGACAGACCGACTTCCCCTCCCCCCACTCCGTCCTTTTATACGGTCTGGCAGTGAAATAGTGTCTGATTAGAGAAATCTCTCTTATCGATCATCAGCTTACTGCCTAACGCAGTGGTTCCCGACCTATTTTTTGTTCTACGCCCCCCAATGTAGATTTTCAAAAACCTCGCACCCCCCCCCCATCTCCTATAGATGAAGAAAAATTATTGCTTTCTTTGTATACTTTACAAATAAACTATACAATATTCGGAATGACGACTTTTTTTTATTGATGATAATAAATTATAAAAATTTTACTTTGTGATGACTGCTTAAAACTCCCCAGTTAATATGTGCACGCCTCCCAAGGGGGGCGCCCCCCCAGGTTGGGAAACACTGGCCTAACCCACTCGTCTACCGAAGCCCAAGTATAGAACACACGTGACTCGTCGCACGTTTTCGGCAAATTCGTTTCCCGAACGTTACGGATTCCTAATTAATTACCCATCCGTGTAACAAATTGCCATTTAATGACGTCACTGACATGTTGAACAATCAGTTAATCTATTATTGACGTTATCGTCGAGTGCTTTTAATCCGCGGCGGCGGTTAATCGTAGGACTGCGCTTCGTCTTTCGTTACTTTAAATACGTAATTTGGAAAACTCTGTCTTTTCTCCCGCGAGCACGATATTTTATTATTATCATATTATGTGTGTAGACATTAGCTTTTCGCGTTATTTTCAAAAATTAAGTGCTTTATTTTGTAACGAAATAAGACGATTCTTGGACCTTTTACACAATATACCATAATAATTATTATTATTATTATTATTTTTTTTTTTTCTCTTGAAACACTTTTTCTTATCAAAGACGTTCTAAGATCAATTGGTTTATTCCATGTTTCTGGATGATAATTTTATTGGAACAGTATTCTAAAGAGGTTATTTTTCTTCACTTCCAATTTGTTTTGTCTGTATAACAAGGGAAAAATGCTGAAAAATGGGAAAATATCTCGTTCCGCGCTCATTCAGTCGTTGAGTTTTCCTCGTTTATTTTAATATAGCCATATGACGTTTTACTGTTCTATTTAATTATTTAATAATTTAACAACCAACTGTGGTAAAACCAAAGAAAATATAGTTGGTAAAACATAATAAAATCAAATTAAAAACATTTTCAATTTAGAAATAGAATAAAAAAATAAAAATTAATCAGTTTGTTGTACAAGACTTAGGCGAGCAGCATATTGGGCTCTCATTAACATAATTTCAATAACTAAGTGGAACGCGAACAAAATGTGCTTTATTTCTTAAAACAATTTCTGAAACTTTAAAATCAATTTGGTATTTAATTCGGGACAATCTGTCACAACTTTTAACTTGTAAATGAACTCCTACGCCGAAATACTTTTGTGGAGTAACTGATTGCAATATTATAAATTGTATAAAAATTTCATTTTTACATTTTGAACCTAAAAACAAGCTATGTGTTATAAGACTCTTTTGTGTAGTATTTTTAAATTTTCGATTTGTCCGGACTATGACAAATTCTAAACCGAGGACTTAATTTCCAAAATAGACCTCACCAATATTTGAGCAAAGTACTATTGACGTTTATTTAAGGTGTTCTAGTTGTGTATTAAAACCCAATCATAAATTAAATATTATGTTCGCATGCTCTTTATTACAACGGTGTATTCAAAAGAAATACTTGTTGACATTTCGAGTTTTGTTGAAATATTTTCCAACGTTTCGCCGTGTGTAAAATCAAACAACATTGCGATAAGACATACGAATTGCGTGGAACGGGTGACGTAATACATATTCATAGTCCTGCGAGGCGATAATATTGTTTTAACGTAATATTTTATCCGCTATTTGTTTTTGATGTAAAAATCATTATTTTGCACTCTACGCTCGACACGCTCTATAGACTTTCTTTTTTTTTTTTTTTTAATCTATTGACTGTTACATAAACATATTAATATTCCAAACATACCAGTATATTGTATATTATATTTGATAATTTGATATATTTAAAAAATTTTCGAACTTAAATCATACTTACAATCTAAATTATTTTATTAACGACTCAGACTGATAATAGCATAATTATTACTAGTAAAATACTTCAAAAAGTATTTTCTAAATTTTTATAAGACGAAGATAAATTCCCAATGTAGCAGCTTTGATTTAATTTTTTTTTTTCATAGTTACTTTAAATTAATCCTTTTAATGATAATTTTATGTAAATAAAAAAAAAAAAAAAATTAACGCCCAATTTAAAAAACCTAGAAACGCCACTGTAAAGTGCAGATTGTGTCTTTAAATTTAGCACAGACATCTCTTTAAAACACCATAACCTCTAAATGCTTTAGAGTAATTAAATTAATATGTGCATTAAAAAGAAAAAGATATTCTAAAAAAAATATTCCATAATCAAGAATAATCGTTTACTATTATGATTTCATAGTACATCGGATATGTCTTATATTAAACAAATAGGGTATAATATTTTTCAAATTCCCCCTCCCCCTTGATTAAATACTAAATAAGCAGCCAATGAACGACAGTTATAATAAAACGACTTTAGTCTCGGCTGCAATGTATATTGTTTTAATGTTTATTGAAGTTTATTGTGGTCATAAAACTTAATCAATACACATTGCAGGGATATTACAGTTTGTGAAATTAACATTACAATTATATATTTTGTAGTTTTGCACTTGTATAAAATATAACTAACGAAGTAATTTGATCAATAAATATCGCGATGAAGTCGAGTGTATAATATAATAATACCCAAATATCTACAAAATATACGACTGTGGCTGATATAATTCAGTACGCATAGTGTATATAAATAAATCGGTCACAAATTCCGATTGTGTGGTGCGTTGTGAACACTTATTTTGTTAACATGCAGGACATGTTTCGGCGGGGCTAGGGGTCGATTCGAAAGTTGCGTGGACATTTTCACGTCATCGTCATGAAATCGGTCACGATTAACCCGTTCCTCTATCCCTTTTCAAACCATCACTCGCCGCCGCGCCCTTATCCGTTTAATCTATTTTCCGTCCTTTCCTCTTCAATCCCTTTTCTTATTCCACGGAATTCACTTCTGGTATCCACTTTCGATTATGGTGAGAAAAAATACACACACTAGTAATTCGATTTTTTTCCATTTGGCCCAGAAAATAGAAGAGCTTTTATTTTGTAGTAGGTATACATTTGTTTGGAACGTTTAAATGTGTTTTAATGTGTTGTTATTAACGAATGCCATGTAAAATCATATTGTGATGTAGTATCCTATGCGTGAAATGAACTTGTGCCGTTTTCATTTTTACAACGAGAATTCAGATTTTGTTCGAATTTGCTTTCTGTTGTCTTATTGGTCTGAAACGAAGCTGTAAATTCGATGTATGCTATTTAGAATAAAATGCACGTGATTTTATATTGATTTTTTTTTTTTTCCATTATTGTACTTATTTGCTTTTATGAAATGTTTTTTTTTCAAAATATGTTTATAATTAACATATTATTTTGAATGGTTAATATTCCAATCATTACTTTTTTTTCGATATATGGTGGTTTTTTTTTTGGATCTTTAGTGCTTTATTGCTTCATCGAATGTTTTATATATAAATATATTTTAGATTCTGAACGAAATGAAGAAGCTTATGGTTTTACAATGATGTTTATTTATATTTTTTTTTCTCTTTCTGTGAACACTTTTTCGTATAGAAATACTTGTCCGAAAGTTTCGATCAGTACCTCAATAGAAACCAAATCGTACCCAGATGGTACTTTCAAGAGATAATTTTTCCAATTTCTCAATACTTTTTCCAAAAATGGGAAAAAACTGTCGAAAAATTTACAAAATATGCAATTACCGAAATTTCCGTAAAATTGAAAATTACTTTTTGACATGACTTCTAAAATGTTGCAGCTAGAGACTTGAAATTTTCACCAACCACTAAAAATAGCTACGGGAATATGTCGTATAAATTTCAAAAAGATTTGATCAATTTTGAGTTAAGTACGGCATTTTGAAAATTTCGGAAATTTCTCATTTTTTTAATTTTCATATTATTCTCATATACGGTATCCTAACACTAGTGATGAAAATACATTTTAAGACGGCGTACTCGTTTACTACGCGTCGCTATAAAATATTCAGCCCGAAATTCGTTTTTCGAGGCCAAAAAGCCGAACAATAACGTGCGCTAAATATTGTTATTATTGTTAAACGCAGACCGACCGACCGCATATCGAAAATAATATTTTAACGTTATTTCCTCGTTCTTCCTTTGCCGCCAACCACCGCCGTTCGCGTCTTATCCCACGCTTATATATTATTATTATTATTATTATTATTATATTGTAATGTTGCGTATATTACGGCGACGTGGAAGTGAAAATTTAAAATAAATAGCGTCGTAAGCCATTATACGGCGGAGGGCCCGGTATCGCTTTGAAGATAAAAAAAAAAAAAAAAAATAATGGCGAAAAAATTGCAGTACGCCCTTTGCCGCGCGCCTCCGCCGGGGTGTGGGCAGAAGAACTACTGAGAGAAAAAGGGAAATAAGAGTGGGGGCGGAGGAATAGGAAGAAGAAAAAATACACACGGTTTTCATCTTAAACGCGTCGTCGTGCGACTATTATAATAATAATAATAATAATAATAATAATAATAATAATACCCGTAGTAAAGCGCGGTCGGCGGCGGATGCGACTACGCGCGAGAATATTGTGTGCGGCGGAAAGATATATACGGGAGATAAATAAAAATAACGGGTGCACGCGGACGGCTTCTGGGAAGGAGGGGGAAAAAAATAATAATAAAAAATGCCCGAACGCGAATAATTTTTTTTTTTTTTTTTTCCCCCCGTCGATATTATCTAATTTTTTTTATATCTCTCGCCACGCGACTGTGTATATTATGAAAAAATATTCCAATAGTTTTTCCGCGCCTCGGGATGTGTTTGTTGTAAAGGAAAAAAAAAAAAAAAATGCATTATAAACTTTTAAAAGTAAGCATTTATATACTGCACACGTATAATGTATACATCCATTTTATACATATTATTATGTATTATGTGAGTGTGCTCACTGTGCAGTACGTCGAAATAAAAACTATTTACACGTCACACTGTTAAACAGTGTACAGGGTGTCTTTTTTCGTTTAGATTCTGAACGAAGTGAAGGAGCTAGTGTTTTTACAATGATGTTTATTTTTTTTTCCGTGTACAACTTTTTGTATAAAAATACTTGTCCAAAAGTTTCGATCAATAACTTTTTGAAACCCGATTCGCCTCTAAATTGTACTTTAAAGAGGTCATTTTTTGAATTTCTCAATTCTTCAATGTTTTTTTTTTGGAAAAAACTACCCAAAATTTGACAAAAACGACTCGAAAACCATCATTTTTTGTTCAGAATTTTATTTAATAAATATATATT